>CAJFCP010000036.1:5387702-5400946 GCA_904066005.1 Synergus itoensis | reverse complement strand
GACAACAACATGGTTTTACTACTAAGGGCTCACTGGTGCCATTAGTGAAAAACTGTTAAGTTGCATAAGTAGAAAAGGCACGATGTGTTCAGACACGTTTTTTAATGTGCAAAATTATATTCTAATTATCCGGATTTTTATTTTATATATTAATTCGATGTCTGACTCTTACAGACCTTTTCTACTGTGTCTGAGAAAAGTCTATTTAAATTAGATGTCTGACAACAACATGGTTTTACTACTAAGGGCTCACTGGTGCCATTAGTGAAAAACTGTTAAGTTGCATAAGTAGAAAAGGCACGATGTGTTCAGACACGTTTTTCAATGTGCAAAATTATATTCTAATTATCCGGATTTTTATTTTATATATTAATTCGATGTCTGACTCTTACAGACCTTTTCTACTGTGTCTGGAGAAAGTCTATTTAAATTAGATGACTGACAACAACATGATATGTAGACACTAAAGTAACGATACTATTGTTATATTTCGAAGAATCTTGTCAAATGTCTCATATTTCTTCTCTTGCTTGTCATTCATTTTTAACCCATGGGTTAAAAATGTGGGTGGAATCCTACCCAAGCTCTGATTACATGAGCTGTGCATGCGTGAATATTTTTTATTTGTAATAAAATTTTCATTGAAAAGCAATATTTTATTACTCTGAAGTGGATTACCAACCATCTCTCCCCTTTAGAATTTCAAATTCATCACAAATAACAGGAAATATTAAATTATATAATAATCACGTTGTTGTAGCTGGGTTAAATAAAAGAGAAGAATACTTATCCTAAAAGGATATCATCTAAAATTAAGACATTCTTGTATAAAAGAAAGTAGGAACAAAAACATTAAAATGATTTTATTACAAAACTTGAGGTATAAATTTCACTTTGATTTTCGTGATGAGATTAAAAGTCTCTTGTTCGGAGAAAACATTGTGTCAAAAAGAGTAAATACAAGATCTTTTATATTCTGCTCGAAGTAAAACCTTCTCTGTGATTATAAAGTGTTTTTGTTCCTGAAAGAGTATACAAATACCACTTTTCTGATACGATCTTCTTCCTTCTTCAAATACCCGGAAAGTGATATTTAGCTTTCATTACTTTTTCGTGAAAAATTAAATTGGCTGTTGCTCTTTGAAATTTGAGACTCATAGTGGGAACTATTAATATGATTTTCTGGCGACGCCCAAATTTTTAATGATTTTGGGTAAACATTTTTTGCAAAGGGAGTCATACTATCGTCTCAGTAATTTTATAAACTTGGAATTAAATGCGATCCTATAAGTATAAGCTCAAGTTTTGCGCGCGGGAAGTTTATTAATTACGAAAGATATGAAAGGAAATGCACCGCGCGTTGATTAACTGCGGTAGATAACGCTGTAATAAATATGCTCCATCATACTATGAAAGTTAGTCACCATAAAAGAAGAAATACGAGGTGTATACGTTGATGAATTAAACAAGGGTAAAATAATTTAAGGAAGGGTACTATGGAATAATATCGTGCCAGGAAATCATTCTCCTTCCTTATTTTTTTAACGCGATAACATTTACAGGCTTCATAATCACCATCTTAATTTCCTATTATAAATTTATGTAAAGTTAAGATCGACTAAAGAGAGAAATAATTAGTATCTATTCTCCACTTTTTGTGCGCAGCACATTTTTTATATTTAAACTTTATTTTACAGCTCTCATTATTATTATATTATTAATTATCTGTAGTTAAGTTAAATTGAGCTTTTAGGTTTGGAGATTTTATAATTATTTAAGAGTGGGAGAAAATGTTTGAAGGGAGAAATATTAAATCTTGTCTGACCGTAACGACCCTTTTCTACTGAAAACGTATAAAAAGTTTCCTTTTCAGTGAGAGAGAAATAGTGATCCGTCACTTGCTCTTTTTTAGAGAATATGCTTTCCTCTTGATCAGTTAAATAAATATACTGAAAATATCAGGGAATGGGATTCTGTATTAAATTCAAATGAATGTTTTTTTGTTTTATAAAAATAAATATACATGTAGAATTTAAAGCTATTTACTGAGCTGTGAAATCTGGAAAACTAGAAATGACCGTAAATTTATGTTGTCTTTTTAATAACAGTTCTTTCTGTAATAACAAATTGAGAGTAAATTGAAATAATAACTTTTGTAAACTAACTTAGTAATAACTTTTGAAGTTTCTGCTAAAGATGAATAGAATGTTCAAAAATCATGTAAATGGAAATGTCTGACTATAAAGTCCAGTTTCTACTGAAAAAAACTTACACCTGATATGAAGTTTTTTCAGTAAAAAAGTTTTACACATACGAAGTTTTGACATTTAATTTCCCTCATATTAAATAACATTGCATTATTTAAGTGTTCAAGTGCGGGTATGGAAATTAGTTTAAACCGTGACACCATTAATTCCTGTCTTGCAAAGCTAATGTAATCGATTGATGAAGCAAGGCGAAATTGAAGGATTTACAATGCAGATTTCAAGTGGAAAAATTTCCTCGATCGACGATATTACGAGGAAAATTTGAAAGGGTAAAAGTTATCGACAACGATATAAGTTAGTGAACATGTTGCCTCGCTAGGTCGACAAATGGCAGATGTTCAAAAGTTGAGCTTTTAAACTAGGATCAAGTTTGTCAAAGCTATTCAAATAAATTGTGCATAATGGGAAATCTCAAGCGGGAGAGACAAAATATGAATAAATTGTGTTCCAATAAATATCTTTCGAGCAGTAAACTTTCTTCAAATAAGGTTTTAAATCGAGAAAGGTTTACGAGAAAAACGAGCGAAGCAAAGAAGGATAAAGAAAATACGATTCAAGCATTAACTAAATTAACTCCATGAAGTAAACTTTGTTTGCGCTTTTCATCACATTATTAGGAATGTTTAATTTAACTATGGAATTCTATGTAGAATTTGTATTGGAATGAAACTGTAGGGAAAAGTCCCCATTTTTCTTTTCAATTCAGTCAATCAAATTTGTAAGATTGCAGAGAGCATACTTCAGTTATAAAATTTGAAATATAAAATTAAAAATAAATAAGATTGAAGATGCCGAAGGATGAAATTCTAGATAAATTTTAAAATTGTCTAAAGAAATTCCTCCATCTCTAGAAAAGATCTTTTGTCTCGCATTTTTCCCTTTCATGTAGTCGTGAGTATGGCTCGAGCCAAACATAGCGCGAAATTACTCAAGGGATTGTGTACTTATGTGCAAGAAAGTCAGGCAAAAGATATATTCAAATTGTAATATATTCTTCATTTCGACAAGAGACGTAATTTTATGACATTTTGCACTTTATTTACAAAGGAAAGGCCATTGAATACAAAAATCAGTGAATCACATTTGCTCACAGCATCTCTTCATTACTTTCAAAATTTAGAGATTTTCAGTACCAAAAAAATTTATTTAGTATTAGAATACCAATTTTTTAATAAAAATGTCAACATGTTAATTAATTAATTCGTTGATTGATTACTATTCCAGAGGAAATAAACACCTAAACTGTCTAAAGAATTGGTAATTTCCTGTAAAATGATATCCAGTAGCGAAACCTGCGTGGGCAGATTAAATTGACACTGAGTAATCAATTAATTGAAGAATCTTGAGTCGAATCACTTCCAGCATCAAAGGCATTTTGATACATTTACTCTGTAGGAAACTGTGACTTTCCTTTATAAAATGATTATAAAATGATTTATAAAATCTTATTTTTGAAATTGAGTAGAGACTTTTTCAAAAAGGATCTGAAAAAATGAGTTTAAGAATTTTCTTAATTTCCTGGAATATATCTGAAGTTCACTTACACTCATTTGAAGTACCAACCATCTCCACTGGTACGGAATTCCTTATTAGAAAATCGAAAGCGTGGGCAGACGCAATTCCTCAGCTCTTGGTAGACTTCTTGTCGTTCAAACGAATTTTCCAGTTAGGTACGTGGAATTCATGTCGATGCTCTGCATTTTTCTCTTTACTCGAACTGAAAATGACTGATTTTTAATTATAATATGTTTTAAAAATTTCATAGAGTTAACAAGTAGGCACAGTTTTATATTAATTTCTGAATTAATTATTGAATTTTGTACTACTCTTTTCGAAATAGTGTGAAATATTTTTCGATATGAATGCTCACATCGTTTTGGGACATCCTTCCACCTTATATATGTATATCAGTTGAAATGTTTGCCAAGTTCGTGACAGGACCGGTGCAATGTTATAGCGTGAATTCTCCCAGATAATAAGATTTATTACTGGATGGACCACCTCCTCTCTCTCCCCTCTTCAAACTTTACTGCTACTACTACATCTAAACTCCTCCACCCTCTGGCGATAGGATGATATTGCTTGTCTACTAGCTACCCCAAAACACTTCCACCGAGCTTTTAACATGCAAATAGAGGCTAAAAGCTCTTGCCCAGATAGATAATATTCCCAATAAATTAGCTTTCTATAAATCACTATTTCGATAATTATGTATGATATTATATGATGTATGTAGGAATTTAGTTCATTGTACCTTTTATCTCAATCGAAAAATTACCATTCATTTCTACTCTAATTTAAATATTAAACATATTTCCAGAAGCCACTCACTCGGCGGAGGGTTTTTCTATTCACACAAAGTTATTTTTAGTGAGATTAAAGGTAATAAATATTCCAGCCTGCTGAACATTTAATGTGGTTCTTGGGTAACGTTTTTCACTACGTTAATTTCTGACGTAAATTTACCTTGTTTCTTGAATTTATAAAACAGATTTAAGAGCCACCCTCTGTTAAGAAAGATCTCGTTACGCCCTTATAAATACTGAAATATGAATTATTAATGAAAAGGAAGTTCCTCTGTTTTTTTTTTATTATTAGAAAGGGGAAGGTTTGTGTTAGATTGAAATTCTAAGTCGCTTGCGCATTTAACGGTTTCCATAAGCTCCTTTGCGCCCTGATGTTGATTCCTTATCTCTTACCAAGGTCTTAATATCGTTAGGAGCTTTACGCAGTAATTGGAATCGACTATCTTAGCAAATTTAAGGATAATAATTAATTCTTCGGTTTACTTTTATTTTTCTTTAAAAAAGGGAGTCTTTGAAATTGATAATAAAGGGTTTCAATTTTTATTTATCTAGACTACAAGGCAGATATTTATGATATGATTCCATAATTTAAGTTTCCATCACTCAAATATTCAGAAATTACTCTAATTAAAAATTATCAAAGAAAAATTTAATTTAAATATTACTTTTAAAACATCGAATAGAAGGAGACCATTTCAAAGTAATTCTCATACTTTTCTTAGATTCATTTACACTCTGATAATTTCAGATATTCTTCCCTTCCTGCAAATTGTGCTAATTCAAAAGAATGAATATTGAAAAAATATACGTAAAACTATTCTTTATGGAAATGACAATTTATTGAACTCGATGAAAACGCGCTCTAGGAAATGAGAGAAAATCTTCCTATTCTGTTTTTAAAATTCAATGCACGAAAGTGGTGAAAGAGGAAATCGCATAATTTTCAGGAGGAGTTTGTGAATATTGAACGTTTTATACAATTTACAATCTGTGAAGGGCTGTGTAAATCTGCTGTCAGACAGCTGACGGTCGAAAGCCTCATTTGGGAAAAGGTCTTTCTTAAGATCTACAGATTTGTCGCTCGTGGGTGTTTGTTTGTCATCAAACATAAAGAAAGTGCTGAATAAATTTTACACTGTTTTGTTTTTTTTTTCTCCTTTCTAATATTCAGAGTAAAATACAGTACAAAAGAAAAATACGTTTCCATTTTTCATTTCTTTAAGATATTTTATAAAAATATGGTTCTACTTAAAAACAAAAGTCATTTAAAAGTCTTTCTCTTGATATTATAAAAAAAAGGCCAACTCAAGATCTTCTTTTGTTTACTGAATAAAGTGTACAAAAGAGCCTAGTTTTCTTTTTCATCTAAAGATTTTCTTTTTAAATTATTATTCTTTTTGTTCTTCCCTCATTAGTCATTGTGCTAGTAACCCGGGTACTAAAAAGTTCAAACGAATTCACGTCTTGAAACTATTACAGTTTTGTTGAAACTAATCTACCTTCGATCATAAAATCGTCTCTTAATCTAATAAATGTCTTTCTGCAAATTGTAATTATTTTTTAAGTAAAATCTTATTATTCCATTCTCCTTCCAAATTAAAAAAGTTGCAGGCTTCTCAGCTTATTTATTTTTGGAAAATAATTAAATAACTACAACAATTTACTTCTGTAGACAGTAAAATATTCTCCAACATTTTAATAATAAAATTTCATACTGACACACTGTAACATTTACATTTGTGCTTTACTCTCAATTTTTAAAATTGGATAATTTTATGCTTCCCTTGCAACTGATTCAATTAAATTTCTAAAGTTCCGGTCATATCTGCTTTAAGTTAATTTTATATGCTGGTTCTATATGTCCGAAATTTGTGGTTTGGATCGTCGTTGTATTCACCTCGAGCAATTTGAATATTACTCGAGTAATATCGTCGCTACGTCGCTTTTCTTTTATTCCTATCCCAAGAGTTTATTTACTTTTAAAATATTGCCCAGAACAAAAATAGTTTCTTAAATCATTTCAGTTGTTTCAGTTTACGTTTGGCAAGTTCTTTTCTCTTTTTTCTTAGAAAAAAAAAGCAAAAAAAAAGTTATTGTTTTATGTTTTTCTTTGAATTCAATATGTATTTTAATTAACCATCTGAAGTTGAGCAAATATGCCAAACAGATTGTTTTGATTTTTCATTTGTTTTCATTAGATCAATTAGATCGTATCAAATCAGTATTGAAGACTCAATATCAAAGATAAAGAAGATTTTGGTATATAAATCTTACATAATTATTAAAGACGATGAAGAACTGTAACCAGCTATTTAAAAATTTGAACTTTGTATTCAGATTAATCGAATGTGTAAGTGATTATGCCATTTCATATCTGGTACAAATAATCAAAATTTAATAACCTCTAGATTATCTGTTTCATTGGTTATTGTTTGAGTTTGGATACGGTGATGGCATATCAAGCTTGGGCTATACATGGTTGGTTCTTTATATCACTTGCTTTCCTAATTGCCTTCATTTTTGAAGACCCTAATGTTTGGCTGGTAAGAACGCATTTTTCAATTTAGCCCTTTGTATTTTCTTTCGCTTATAAATTTTTCTTTATTTTAAAATTTATCTATGTATTAAATTACATGTTCAGCAAGTTATACTACTTGTGATTTATATTGTCTTGATGCTTTTGGGGGCATTTTGGTATCGCGTGGTGATAAAATTCTTCTTGTTACCAGTTATAGCCGGTATGTCTATTACAACGATATTTTATCAAACCTCTAATCCTATATTTCTTAGGAAAAATTGATCAAAATATACTACTTATTTTTTCCAAGCAGCAGTTATTATGATCATCGACGTAGTATTCCTCATCAAGGGCGCAAATTAAAAAGAGGATTTTAATGCAGAAAGGGAAGCATTTAAGACATTAAATTATTGTGAGGTCTTTTTGTTGTGGAAATTCGGAAAATAAATCTGCATTTTTGAAAATCGAGTGTTTCCTCATTTCAAAATAAGTGATAAATAATTTCAATTAATTCAAATCTTTGAAGCTAATTCTTTTAAAAATTACATAGTGCATATTAATAATAATTCCGAGCAATTACCAATTTTATGATTTTGAAAAAGAGTAGAGAATTTTTGCTTTTATCTTTTCTATTCGTTTTTACAATAATCGAGTCTACAATGGTTGAGTTAAATTAAAATGGTGCATAACTTCAGTATTTTATTATATTTTTTTAATGCTCCAGGCTTATGGAAACCTATTAGAGAAATGTCTATATCCAATCTCAAAATGGCAATCGATGTATACGTGAATCATTCTTTAAAAAAGCCTGCAACATTGCTTGGACCTATTTGTCCAAATAGGTCTATAAAGGTATATAATTTGCAATTTATTTACTGAAAATGTATTGCAAGTTGTCTTAGAAATTTTTCAATTATGCACTTCATCTAGCAGAATATAGTTCTAATGTGGATAATCGATGATTGAATTTCCTTTGATGCTGGTATGTTTATATGTATTTGCACATTTCATTTAGTGGAGAAGTTTTGATGATGAAAAATCGAAAAAGGAATTTCCTTTGATGTTAGAAGTAAAAGACTTTAATATGATATTTATTGTTCAATTGAATGAATAATTTTAATATCCGATGAAAACGAAAAAAATTTCTTCGTAATACGGGTGCATCTTGTGATTCACGAAAGTGTGTGTGCAGGAAGCTATAGAGCTTGATAGCACTTTTTCACAAAAGGAATTCGGTGCCTGGAGAGGCAACTTAACCCGGAAGCGAAATTGAATTCCTTTCAAATTTTTCCTCCACCGCTCGTGGCTTAGAATACGAACGAAAGGATTTGAATACTTGACGAAACATGACTTGAAACCACTGGTACTACTTTACAGACATTTTCGTTAGGTTCACACCAGATCATGAAAATTTAAGAGAAAAGCACGTTTGTCTGGTTTGTCCTATTCCTTTGACTGATATATCTTATTTTATAAATGAAGTAAAAAATTCAACATTTATACTCTTAGAAGAGTCGATTTTATATAATTATTATCTTTTTGGCATTATTAATCATCGATGTGACTATTATGAATAAACATACCATCATAAAACAAAGTCACTCATATTTTCGACGATATCCGCGATCACTTCTTTGCTCTCTCATATATCCCTCGTTTATGTGAGACTCGTAAATGTTGAATATATTTTCCCTCCTCCTGTTCAACGTACTTAGGTGGTAGCAGTTTGTCATAATATTCCTAGTAGACATTCACAATCGTTATTTAAGTATGCATCGGATCATAAAAATTTATTACGCGGCTACAAAAAACAACTTATTTTTTAAAGTGTGTAATGTAGAATTCCTCTCTACGACTTCCTTTACGCATAATATGAGAAATATCGTCATGGGCGGTGGAAAAATTTTACAAATTTAGTGTCACATACTTTTTAAAAATAGTAAAATATTACCGTTATTAAATTATATGCCACTGAGAAAACTGGATATTAAATCGTAATATCTTGGCATTAAAATATTTGAGGATAGAATATCTAGATTATACATTTTTATAAGTGGATTTTAAGTTTTAATATCTAAATATGTAGTTTATTATCTAAATATCTAAATAGTTGTCCCATAAAGTTTAATAACAAAATATTACATCCAGTTTTCTCCGAGTTTCAGATACAGATTGCATGAATGTACTATCTTTTAGGAACACTTAAAAATTATTATTCCCTGAAATGAATAACAGCTATTAGTTCCAGGCATTCCAAATATGTTCAAGTGACTCGTGAAAATTTATAATAGTCACCGTTATACGACAAAAGTTTAATTATTGCAAGCTTTTTTTATCTTGTGAGTTTGTTCCTGGCATTGAATAGGTTGTTTTATTTAGTATATTCCATTTATACATGTATCCAGTTTTTATAGGTGAATCACTGGTATTTAAAGTCGTTAATCTCTTACTTCGTGTCATAAAGTGATCTAAAATACAGATTTATGAAAGATTAAAAAAGTAAATTATTTCATTATTCTTGACTTGATTTATTGATCCTCTTTGGGAATATATCTTTTGCTCGCAGAATCGGAAGGGCTTCCGTTGCAACAACCCATTCATATTTTTCCCTATCGACTTATCGGTTTTATTACCGTCACTGTTATCTGAGCATATTTCTTTCATCAATGATGCTAGTTTGAATAATAGGGCTTTGTAATTTATTAAACTTCTTTCTGAAAATCCGTGTACTCGAATAATACAAATACTACATTTCATAAAATTCTGTTCATTTTATGGTCTCAGCATCATCCATCTTTTCAAGACGAATTTTTTTTATGAAATAAAATTGAAAAAAAACATTACTAGGATGAAATCGAGAAATTGAAGGGAAAAATAGAAACTCGAAATTGAATGGAGAAAATAGAAACGAATAGATCCTGTATGAATAATGATTCGCAGGTGGAACTGGCGTTTCTGTACTTGTGCATAGTTCTGTATATGTTATGAGAGAAAATATAGATATAATTAAGCTCTACGATCCTGGAAACGAACTGGCAAGATTCTAGTGTATTCGACGCTGAAAGACAAATAGGGGTGTTTCGTGTGCTCTTATATTAATGTACCGGGTGGCAAATCACAGCGTTTATTCACGTTTATGTACTTTTAAGGGAGGATCATATTTTGCCTAAAATCGAGTAAATTAATGTTGTAAATATGTTTCTAATGTCCCTTTTACAGTTACAATGGTTTATAATGCAGCTCAAAATTGTATACATATATAGTCAAAAAGACAGAGTAAAATTTGGAAATTTTAAGCTGTATTCGCTTCAGTAGAAATGATTTTAGACAATCTTGCTTTTCAGTCTGAATTAGAATTTAAATTCAAATTTAGATTTTCAAAATAGCTTTGACATTATAGTTAAGTAGTAAGCATGCAGATATATTTAAAAGTTACTGGAACATTATTTACTAGTTGCAAGATATAATTTCATTTTTCAAGTTTACTGTGGCGTAGATATAAGAGTTTACATCCTTTGGTTTCATTTCTCATGTTTTTCTCTTATGGTGCATGTTCGCATACACTATCTACTCTTGGATTTGTGGACTTGCGAAGAACGTAACTTCCATCACATTACCTTGTAGCTATATAAACCTCTTGTGCTACTTGTGGAGTTGTTCACTTACTCTCACCGAGCCAAAGTGACAAAACCAAAACTTTCAGAAACCTTCACATGCGAACTTTGAAAAGTATCGATTTTCTTATTATAGTGGTTTCCTATCTTTAATTTCCTTTCTAGTAGGTAATCGAATTTAGTCAAAACCCCCACTAAGATTAGGTATTGTTCAGATATAATAATAATTCAAAGTCTAAAAGGCGTAGACTGTAAAGTTCCAAATTTCTAATTCAGAAAGTAACAGATTTGAATTTTAGAATTCTCAAGTTCAAAAGACTTTTATTTTTCAATGTATAATGTTTTCAGCTTTATAAAATCTTTAAGATTTAGAAAGCTTCTGAGACGAAAGTTTTCAAACTTATAAACTTTCCAACTTTAAACCTCTTCGGTTTCTTGCAAGAATCCGACAATGGAGTTTTAAAATTTGAAACAAAGTTTTTTAAATCAAACTTTCTATTTATTTGTCTGACTGGGAATTTTTGTGTTTAGAAATTGAACTATTTTTGAAGTTAGCTATTTTAAGACTAATTATATTTCCAATTCGAATAAACCTATATTTAGATAATTACAATATTAATAAGACTACTTAAATTCCAAGAATATCGTAATTTTACGATCAATTAGCTGAGATCGAACTCAATAGGCATGAATATCGCATACAACCAAATTGCTTTACGCTAAAGACGATTTTCAGTTGAGGGTAGGATTATTTGCACAGCTAATGCTCTTCTCTGATTCTATGTGTACGAACAAACATATGTATATATATATGTATATATAGAGAGAGATTGAGTGGAAACATGCAATTCGAAAAGACGATATAATTAGTGCAATCAGCATTGCATTATAAAAGTATTATAGTTCAGGATGAACTGCAAATATCGGAAACTGACTGACTCTTATTTAAGTAATTTTAATTATACGTTTATGTACTGAATTTTATTACTTTTATAGAATTTTATATTTACAGACATCGTACTCCAACTTCCACTTGACCATCCGAGTCAAATAATTTCCCAAAGAATAAGCCTTCATAACAGACTGACCTTTTATATCGTTTTTTTTTCCTTTTTTGTAAAACTTACGTTTTGGAATGAGAAGTGCCCTTTACTCGTGTGAAAGTAGAATGATTTAACACTAGGATCACAAAAGGTTTAGTATGTTCGTAGCTCGTATTTCACATTGGATATCTGTTTCACTTCCACCCCATTGATGCCTTTTTAGTGGCTTTTCTTAACTTAAAATCGAAAAAAGTCTCACCTCAATTCACGAATTGAATTATAATTTATATTTTTTAATTATAGCAAGAACTACCTTGTTTAGAGTGATATATGCAAAATTAGACAGTATATGGGCCGGAAATAATAAATGACACGAGTTTTACGTATAAAAAGTCAAAGTCATTTTCACCAATCATATATGAAGAAGATGCAATAGGATAAAATTCGAGAAAAATAGTGATCTCGCTTACGAACTAGAAATCGCCTAGAGCATTATGTATCTTTAGGGACACATCATTTTACCAATATGTTCTCATCTTACATAGATATAGAATTTCATTCACGCTTCAATATAGATAAGATCATCTTTTTACGAACAAAATATGTTGCGTAATGTGGCAGCCAGAAAATTGAACTTTCTTTTCCCTTCGGCTTTGTAAAAATTGGACATAAGGAAGAAAAAGGTTTTCTTTGTAGTCATAAATTTTAGCATTTTATAATCGAACATTTGAAATCATCCCTTAGAGTAAACACTGCACCGGATAATAAATTTGAAAGTTCAAAGACAGGTTTTCAAATTGACTGAATAATTGCTTTAAACTTTTTTCCGAAGTTCTAATTTGTTAAGTCTCGTTTGTAGGTTCCAAGTCGAGACAGTTTTCAATTAAGGCTATTCAATGGCTGCAAATATATTCAAGAATTGTGCAGCAAGGCAGAAGGGAATGAGTACAGAATTCTAATTATCTGTAATACAAAATCAGATGTATACTTCGGAGAAGTGTTTTTCGTGAGTGATACTCACAGAGTCTTACTTATTGGAATCTTGATTAGAAAATTCTTATCTGACTCTAGAGAAACGCTCTTCACGAATTCTAAAAGTTATCTAAAGTACCCCTTTCAGTCAAAGAGTTACTGGAATTATTTGCATCACTTAATTTATCTGGCAATTAATAAAAGAACTACTTATTTCTCAACACCATTAATTATTCTTAGATTGCTTTGAAAAAAAAAAAAAACAAAAACTGATAATATTAATTTCATATCTTAAATCATTTCGAAATACAGTTTTTAAATTCACTTTTGAATCTCTCATTTTTCAATTTAGTCAAATTTATGTCACGGAAGCGATTGGTCAAATGACAACCTATTTACTGTGTCTACGGCTACGGCTACATTATGGAAAGTTAATGCTCTGCTCATAATCGAAATTAGGTATCATTACACATAACAAATGGAGGTTCGTGAACGCTCATTTTTCAGTAATATAAAAGAACTTT
>CAJFCP010000036.1:5255925-5387302 GCA_904066005.1 Synergus itoensis | reverse complement strand
ATATCGCGTAAATATTAAAATATATTTCAAATCATATTTTAAGGTGAAAATTATTATAAATGAAATGGATATAAACTCGACGTATGTGTTACATCTGGTTATGACTAATTTAGACGCTGCTATTATTTCCGGAATAATAATTCGAGTTGTGAATTGTGAGAAATGAATTCAGGAAGGTAGGAATGTTTTAGACAGATTGACGGTCGAGTACATCAGTGTGAAATCTTTGCAATCTGAGTTTCAAATAGCAGTGGAGACTCGGGAGTTAAGTGAATCCGCATTCAGATAGCATTATCTGCTCGTGAAAAAAGTTACAGTCCTCGTAAAAGTTAGCTGACAACACGAAACTTCTACTGGTTGTTATTATGACCACAATAAATCTGCATAAGAGTAGAAGTAACAGCTCTAGCCTTTATCCTTTAAATGTTCTGCATTAATATCAAAGAAAATAGAAAGTTGCATTTAAATCCATGTAATGGTTTTTTTGCATATTAAAAAAAAGAATATGTCTTCTTTTGTTGATAAATATGTAACAATTTATCTAATTATTTAGACAATTCTGGATAAAATTATAATATATAAGCATTTCATGTCCGGCTTGGTCTAAGTACACCATGCGCTGAAGTTTATGTGATCCCTTCTCCTTAAATGCCCCCTTTCTAATGTAACTCGCCCTTGCCTTCAGCAATTTCTCGTCCCAGTTCTGGTTAGAAACTATCGGCGACTTGACAATACTATCCCATCGTAAACTTTATAATTTGAACCCCTCAGGACGACATTGACATTTTGTTAGAGAATTTTACGTAAAGTTGCTCATTTTTGCTCTAATTGGAAAACGTATTAGTGAAACTATTCGAGTACATGTTTCAAAGCTTTAAGCTCTTGTAGCTTCAAAGACTTGCTAGAATTGTTTTCAATTATTGCCGAGTAAGTCTAAATCCAATTTTGCTTCAAAGATTCGGATTTAAAGCTCTAAAAGCTCTGATATTTTAAAAGAGGAAATAAGAAAGTAGAATTACGTTCACTAAAAATAATTAATTGTTATAAATCTTTATAGAAAATAATATTATTAGGGAACAGTTTGGAGTGAGTAGTGGAATGAATTAAATTTCTATATATTCAGATAGATGAGGATGTAGCACATGCAGGAAGCGTTGCAGCAGACGCAAAGGTAAAATAATGGAAAGAGCAGTGTATTTTAATTGAAACCACGATCCGAATATAATTAATACTGGCCACTCGTCGACTGGAACCGAAAGCTTAATATAGGATACGATACGTCGATAATAGAAGGGGTTTAGAGCTAGCTCTCTTAGGCTTCGATGTATTTCCACAGACTTTCAATCCCTGTCGATGAGAAGCCTATTATTAATTACCGGTTAGGGAGCATGACTTTTTTGTGTGATATTTCAATATAAACTCCTTCTCAAATTCACAAGATCAAGTTAGAATAAATACTAAGATGAAAATTTTAATTAATAATAGTTAACTAATTAAGCTGGGGCTTTAAAGGGATGTACTGAATATCAAATTAAAGCGGTAAAAGTTGGAAGAATTCTTCTCTCATCCAATGTAGATGTAAATGGCAGTTTCTACTTTAAAAGAATCCGTTTTGCCTCGTCAATCTACCTCTCTTTGTCCAAGTGGCACGTTAGTCGAACTTCTCGCCATTCCCGTTAAACTCGAATTGCCAAGAACTTCCTAGTCTAGATTTCCAGAAACAAAACAGACCTACAATTCTCAACTTGTTGTTTTGCCTATCGAGAAAGGAGCTTGCGAAAGGACAATCATTTGTTAAAAGCAGTTAGAGGCCTAACTTGATAAAGACTGAATCCCTCCCATTCTCGATCAAATCAAAGGAGAGGAACTTTCGTGATAAAGTTGGTAGGTTTATTCTATAATGAAATAATTTTACAGTCACAGAGGCTGTAAATTTCGAATTAAGTAAGAGCGGTTTCTTATTTTTTCTTTCCATCAAAGTTCCGTTTTATCTTAAATTCGTTTAGAAGATTCATTTTTCGTATAAAGACAATTTCAAGAGATTGATACAACATCAAATTATATTTGAATGCGTTCATACAAACAATAAAAGTCTACTTTTAAAAGCAAATTTATGTTCCTCTTCGAATATCTGATCTATATAAAATTTTAATCTCATTGTCATATCGACTGAGGTTTTCAATAAAATTTTAAATTGTAATACAAGAGAGACTGATTAATGTCTCGTTACAAATTCAGAGTAGAAATCAAATGAATTTTCGTGCAGGTAGTATAATTCAGAAATAATATGACACTGGACACATAATGAACGAGCTGGAACGACATTTTTGGCATATTTCATTACAAACTTTTAGTATTGAAATGTGAATAATATGTAGTTCCTAAAATTTTACTGAAATAATTCACGAGAAATTCGGGAGTATATATATTTGACCTTGAATTATATGAAAGTTAGAGGCTGTTCGAAAAAGTTAATGCATCTTATAAAATAACGTTTTCTTTCAATCGATTTTATCATTTAATTAAATAAAAAAGTTGTTAAATGTCGATTAAGGTCAATTAATCAATTAAAATTAACTGATCGCTGAACGAACATTCGATCTGGGAAAAAATTGGTTTCTTTAAACATAAAAAGACTGACTCATTCATGTTTTTTCTTCACCAATCATGTTTTTGACTCATGTGATATCATCAATCTTGTATAAAAATCATCTAAACTGATCAAATAAAGTATTCAACTTCCTGGGGTAGATTTCAAATTCATGCCCAAGAGACTTGACGCAAGCTTATGAAGTTGCCAAACTTCTATTCGAATTATCGATTATTTTACTTCTACTGTCTGTGATGAGATTTTATCAGTTTTAAGACTCAGTTTCCTTCATAAAATTAGTAAAAAGAAAAAATCTATATGAAAATTATATCTTTTTAATCAATCCTTTTTAATTAAAATTAGATTTATTCTTGATTGCGTTTTCTTATTAGTTTATCAAAATGTGCATCATAATTTCCATTAATTTTACAACTCCATGAAATTTCTAGAAAGGTAATAATTCATTATTAAAATATTAAAGTCGATTTTTTCATATCCTTGTTAAAGAAAGGTGCTAATCATTTTTCAAGCACATTTCTAAAGTCGATCAATTTCACTTTCATGGTCCATTCGGTCACGGTGCCGACATATAAATATTTATGATACATAACAATCTTTGCAAAGCTTTTTCTTCACGTACGCATAAAAAATATACTTCACTCATACATACATGTACCTCACACATATAATTACCAAAATCAAATGAAAGTGAAAAATTCTAATGCTATATGCCAATATCACATAAATTTTAATATTTTTATGTTAAAAAATTTGTTTGAGTATTGCAAGAAGGATCTTGAATGGCTTTATTAGTAATGAATTTTACGGTAGTAATATAATATGGCTTCGTAATTAAACAGGTAATTTGTCACGTGTTTACGAATGGAGAAGACGAAGCGTAAAACCAAATTTTGTTGAAATTCCATACTTTCGCGCGGTTATATGCGTATTTAATATCTACGTGGCGAATTAATGTGATAAAATGTGGCAGGTGAAGCGGCAACTCAACGAAACTAACGTAAACCGCTTTGAGCCACCGAGTGACGCGAATGTCATCCGATTAAGCGTGTGTGCATGTCGGGTGATCGATTAATTTGCTATTTGACTACAATAGACGCACAGGTCAGTTTAATAGTCGTTTCATTCTTCCACTGACATTTTCAAGTGCAGGAAAATACACTTGAAAGAAATGCAAACAAGAAAATGAAAACAAGATCTAAAAAAAGCAAAAAAGTTCTGCAAGCAAATATAAACAAATTGAAATGCATTAAATTTAAAAGCTTTCGTAGTTTACGAATTTCTGTTATGAAATTAAAAAAGAAATTGAAATAAATTGCAATTTTAAACTGTTAAAATGTATTTCTCTTCAGCTTTTTGAGTATTAAAAAGTTCTTTAAAGAAATAGAAAGGTTTTTGATACCACTCAAATCCCATATATATGTAAATACGAGAAAGAAGATACAAATTGAAAAAAGTATGATAGATACATGGTAGCTCATTTAGGGTCGAAATGACAAATTATTCAGGTCGCAGAAAAAGTGAAAAATTGTCTCGTGGTATAGAGATAATGAAGATTGGTTCCACCTACGAAATATTTTTCGGTGATTACGGAAGATATATATATATATATATATGAGCTAGGGTTTATTTTTTTTTACCAAAGACGCTCGATCCTTACAGAATCCAGTTAATCTCCTTTTGAAATAGGCGACCTTATTTCGAAACGTGAAGTCTGCTTACGTTCGCTTTTTTCTCATTTACTCCCTATACACGAACCTTCGTCATTCGACTGAGTGAGATGATATGGTACTTTGAAAATTTTCTCAGGTATAAAGCAAAGATGAACTCTTGATCCGATTGTTTGCTAGCTGACTTGATCAATTATCTCTGAAAATATATATGTATTCAATTATTTATTTGTTTCAAGTTGGAAAGCTTTAGAATTTAGAAGTTATATAATCTAAAAGTTCCTAAATCTTTTTCTCATAAATATAACGAAAATCTAGTTCAGTATATGAATATTGAGAATTGTTTGGACGAGAAAATGTAGATTTTTATCAAGAATTTCGAAATTTAAATTTGAGCTGAGGTTTAGAATGTCTGATGGGATAGACAGGAACAACTTGGTGCATTTGTGGCAATAACCAAGTCGCTTCGTGAAGCAGACTACATGATAACGATCTTTATAAGTTTCGTCGTTAACACTTCAGTGAATGCCATTTTGATGTCGAAAACTTGGAGAAGTATAATTCATCGAACATGCCAGTTGAGGAATTTGAAAATTGCATTCAAGAAGTTCCGAAATGTTTAAAATTTTCAAGTTTGAAAGTAGAAAAAGTTTAGAAACATTTAAAGCCTTTACGAATTTGTAATTCAATTAAATTAAATCTAATATAGAAAATCGTGTTATATCTATAAAAATCATCCTTTTATAATCTCTATATAGAAAGAAAAACATTATTTCCTGGAACCAATCAACACTTGACGATAATAGCCGTTTCCATCGGGAGTAATACGTACAGCTATATTAAATGAACGTGATGGGAAAAACGTAAAGCTTGAAGCTCGATGGAAAGTCGTAATAAGCTCATGGCAAATACCGAATTGTGGATTACGAAATCGTTGAGTAAACTCAATGTTAAAGAAATTCGTTGAAAAATCCATTTCCGCACTACATATTTTATTGTAAGAAGAGCTTTTAGAAAAGAATAAAGGATTTCCGAACACTCCTTCTGGAAGAGTTCTGCCACTAAAGTATTTTAGAACGAGTTTCCTTATGACTGAAAAGTTCGGAACTTCAAATGAACCAATTTTTGCATTAATTGCATTTAAAACTAGAAATAGTGTTCATTTCAATTGAAAATAATTTTGTATGAAAGAAACTTTTGTTATTTCTATTGTTATTAAATTTCGTTCGTTTGAACGTTCAAAATTTTTGGCACATGTTTTTTTTAAACATAAAAGCTTAGCTTAAAATTTATACGTAATTAACACTATCAAATTGGATTCGTAGTTCCATATTCATTTTTTGCAGACCTCTAATAATTAAATTAAAACAGCTGTATTAATGAAATTTCATTAAAGCTCAAAGATCGTTAATATCTAATCAAATTCCAAATCCCGTCTCCGATATCACCTAACCACGTGATTTATAAGTTATAAACAGAATTTAATGAAGATGCCTTCGTCGACCACTACAAAAAAATATGAAATTGTAGGCACTAAACTACGACATATCTATTATATTTAATTAAAGTTTAGTAAAATTATAGTTTAAAACTTAATTGCCTTAAATTAAGTTAATTTTCTTATCTAATGATTATTTTAAATGAAGAATTGGGAAAATCATTATGAAATTAATTAATGTTGGACATTGAACATAGACTCATTGTCAGTGTAGGACGCGAGTAACATAAGCCCTGGCAAGGGTGCACATTGCACAGCACCTAGTTGATATCTGAGCATTATTCGTGAATTCCTGGTCGTGTAGACTTGGCAGCAACTTGAGAGGAAGTCGGATCATAAACCAGCTGGTTCCTACATTTTACGATCTAACGCTGTCTTCTGTCGTTCTATCATGATGCTCAGTTCCTTCTCCAACACATCCTCACTTTCAGGGATGAAAACGGAAGCTGAGGCTTCAAGGGGCACACGCGTTATTATCTCCATGAGACAGGGACGCACTATAAAGCAACCTCTAAGCTACTGAATCTCGTAAATCTCATAAATTTATTGTTGTACGCCTTTGCAAACCTCAGTTCGTCATTCTAGTCAAGAATGTTTGCAAATATATCAAGTTACTCTAACTCGAGTGTTTTTATCTCGAGAGAGCTTTTTAAATTAATAATCCTACAAAATTATGCACCAAGGGGAACAAGTGCGAAATTATTAGAAGTGAAAAGTATGAAATCAGTTATAAAATGTTGCTTTTCGTGCCGCTTGAAAAGTAACACTTTACGCCCTCTCCACAGGTATTAAAAACGGTCAAATTTACACCTCTGTTGTGAAAATATAAGCTTTCTTTGTGCTTGCGATTTTTTTTGTTTCTTGATATTTTTGAAATTCAATATGGTTCCCGTGTATTATTGTTTACTTTTTTTTCATCCCCCAGATGTTTACGTGAAACAGCTTCGCTTCGTTCGACAATAAAGTCCCACTCCCACTTGAAGAGCTTAGAAAGTCGCGTGATTAATGTACTAGCACGCCCTGCGGCACTGATAAATAGTGTCATCGTTGTTTTTTGCACATCAAAATGAAGATTAATAGATCATGATAGAAACGGGTTATCGAATCTCTGATTGGTCGAAAGAATGCGGGAACTTTCTGAGGTTGATGATGTCTGATCATTAGAAATCCAATTTCCTCCACCCTGAAGATAATGACCGCAGAACACTTTTCATAAATACAAGGGTTGAAAGCTTTTAATCAAATTATCATAATTTATCTTCTTCGTGTTTTTACTTTTATGTTTTTGTTCAATTAACAACGTTTACAATTACACACCCTTAAATAAAAAGCAAAATTATAACTTGATGAAAATTTTCCATATATGTACAGGAATTGTGCTAATAATAATTTAGCTGTAGATTAAATTTTCTAATCTCTTACGAGATAAATTTAAGCTAAGCATTTTTTTGACCAACATTATTTTGTTGAAAAAAATAGCACTATGCATAATTTTCGAGTAAGGACTTTTTACGTGAGCTACATTCATGCGGCTTGTTAATTGCTTTGCGTCACGTTTTGCGCTATATTTACCGCAAGGTACAAACCAGTCGTGATATTTAATTATTGGTCTTAATTGCAAAGCGTATTGTGCGCGCTTAATGTTATCGAAAAATCCACTAAAAATTCTTTATATCCGAGAAATAGAAATAAAAATAATATTTGCACAACCTTGTCAATTGTATCAAATATAAAAAGAGTATAATTGAAAAATATAATGAAGTTGGTAGGTACTAATTACATTTCATAAATTACAATCTTTCTCGAATTCGAACCAAAAGGTTTTTATATCAATTGAAATAAATTACAGTAGTAAAACAAATATAATAGAGAAATATAATATGTTTATGATGGATAGTCACTATGTGTCCCTTTTACTCAAAGTGCTGGCAAGATTAAATTGCGACCAAATAGGTCGCCATTATCTTGGGAGTGAAATCGATAGGCCATCATTATAAAGGCTAAAGACTGAGATTTACTTTTCGGACACTTGCTTTTCCTTCCAGATTTTGAAAGTTTTTCAATATCAAACACTTGCTTTTGCTTTAATATTTAATAAAAAAAAAAATTGAGGATAATTTGAGGATAGCCACACCCCTTAAACTTTTTCAAATATTGAATACATATAGGTTATTATTTTATTTGAGTAATTTATTTTTTCACACTAAAAATAAATCACTTTTATGTACATGGAGCTTATACCAAGTTAAGATAAACTCTCTTATCTTCGCTTTGAAGGAGATTTCATGGAACATTTCCAGACCTGAACCGTTCCTCAATTTCTCGAATGAGAAGATTTATCCAGGATTTGCTGGATTATGCGTCATCAACCCTACTTACTCGCAGTGGTGTTTGCGAAAATTTCTACAGATAACTATCTAAAGTAGAAAGTCCTAAATCCATTAAACTTCTCCTATTTTAACAATAATTAGTAGTTTATTTCCAATTCGTACGTAATTTTTATTCCAAGACAAAAGGTAAAAATGTAAATCTACTTGAAGGATAAGAATTGGAAAATAATCAAATTTGTGGCATGAAAAAATGGAAACCCAAGCTTGAAACGTACTAATTCTCTTTTATTATTGAAACTCCCTTCATTTTTTATGATTACTGAAAAAGTATATGTTTTTTTTTTTCCTTTGAAGATTCTGAGGTTTAAGTTCGATGTTCCATAATCAATTTTAGTATTTGGTGCTGGATACATGCTCTTGAGTTGGAAGGACGCAAATGGTTGATTCTGGTGTAGAAGTTCACAGTTAGTGTCTTAGGAGTTTAAAGCTTAATACTGAAGAAGAGATCTTCTGCCCAAGTACGACGCTTCTCAAACTCCCGTTTCAGCGTTTCCTGAAGACCACTAATTGCTGCCAACAATTTCTACCACTGTCTTTTCTGATCCTCAGGGAGCGAAAAGTATCATTTAGAAAGGTCGAGTACCGACCAAGCAAAGAAGGATACAACTATTAATAGCACTTTTTTATCGTGGTGTCCTACACTCATAACTGAGCGACGAAGTTCTTCGACTAAGAACACCTCTGCCTCGCAATTTACTTCGTAATTTAGTTCCTCTTGTGTATTTTCTGAAGCTGAATTCTATACTAAGGTTCAAATTACGTTTTTCTTTAGGGGAGCTTTGTCATTAATGCATATTAGGTTTCTATAAATAGTAAGACATTACGCCTTAGAATCTGTTTTTTACAAAAAGTATTAGCAAACTTAATTACTCATTCTCTTAATGAGAATCAAAAGCTAAGGCTGACGTTTCAATTTAATTGTTTCACGAATATTTACAATATCGCTGAAAAACTTCTTGCAACGTGATGTTGGATAAATGCGCCGATTATATTCAACCTCGAGTGAAAAAGGAGAGGACGGTTGCTCGCTCGAATACGTATCAAATTTCCACATAATGGGTTTTTCTCGAGTTTTCTTCGCATTTGATTCTTTCCATGTGCTCTACTAGATTATATATTTTTCACTTGACTTTCTACTTCGCTGGATGGATGGCAGAATACTGTCTACTGCAGTTAATATAAACCACCCAGTTTCACATTTTAAATAATATTTATTCATAATATCACTAGAGAGATTTCTAATAGTGCAGAATGAAAAAAGAACATTTGATTTCGTAATTTAATTTTTACTTTTTTCACCGCCTCTCACTATAATCCTATCGTGATCTTTTATTTTTTTCCTTCACGTTACTATATGAAGCAAGAGTAGATTTACTGAGATTTTATATTCTAAGAAATAACGAATAGAAATAATATAAAAATAATCAGAAATATAATAGATAAGAATTCTTTTCTTCCTCGGGATGAAACACCGAATCGTGTGAAATACAATTCCTTTTATTACTCCCATTCGTAGATATCAAACTTTATTGATCAATTTTGTTCGATGTAACCCTTTCATTTCGCTGAAATAAAATATTAGAGAACTTTTCACAATAGTGACATCCAAAAATATAAAAAAAGAGAAAATGTTTCTCCACTCTCACGTTTACGAGTTATCCGATCGTGAATAAAAAATTGAGAGAAACTTTCTGAAGGGAGGTTAAAAAGTAAGAAGCTATTCACTTTTTCCACGGAAAAAATTCTTAGTGCAAGACAGAAACTTAGAAACGAATAACCGCGATGAAAGTTTTAAATGGACTGTTGAAAGTTTGAAATTGATGAATGGAGAATTATGTTGGGGAAGTTTAATTCCATTTATGCTCACTTTCTTGTAATAATTTATCAATCTTATTTATTTCTTTATTCTATTACGAAATACACGAGTAAAAAAGAAGTCATAAAGCAAAGTGAAATTCAATTAATTAAATTGCTCTTAAATTATAAAGAAGCTGTAAAAAGCTTGTATGATCTTACTGAACTCAATTATTACCCCAGTGAGAGAGATTCATGGAACTGGAAGTCATAAAAGTCCCTTAAAACTCCATTGATTTCTCTTGCTTAAGAATAAAACTTCATTCTTTGTTTAAGAAGTCATCGCACAAACGTGACATCTTATCGCGATATTCACTTATTTTCTTAGAACCCTTTTTCATCTTTTTGTTTTAGCTGATAGAGTCAACCTTTTTATGCAATCTCAAGGCATATCAAAGCAAAGGGGGTGAACCGAAAGCTTGCTATCGAAGCACGAATCTCTAGCAAATGAGGTGTATGCCTTGAGCGATTTGTGACACTATTAATCATTGAACTTGGTTCGTACTGATTCCTATCAAACCGAATACGAATGACCAATGATCGCAGTTTGGCTTCCATTTAGCCGCCGGCTAACAGGCTGATCCATATTTCATTTATTTCCATCGACATTTCGTCAAGAAAGCTCATACATGGGAAATTCAGCTCTTCCGGTTTTATTTTCTTTATTGGTTTTACGGGAAACGTTTCTGGTAACTCAGCTCTTTTCTGACATCAAAAGGAAAGGAAAAATATCTTTACGAATCGTAAAAAAATCCTCCCCATACCCCACACGATATTTTTTATGTTTTGACATCTTTTATTAGCAGAATGGTTAACTGGTTATTAAATCTTTGGGAAAAATGTAGAAAACTTGGGTTTATCGATAATTACATATTATGCACATGCTACATTTACATTGTCTATGTATCTAAATGTAGTTTAATGTGAATGAGATGTGACGCGCTAATACGATTAGACTCGCAGTTCAGAATGCGTTCGATACTTGGTTCCCAGAGTGTATACTCTGATCTTGTTATCAAGATACCAGCCAATACTTCCGTATCCTGCATTCTAGAAGTTTAGGAAGCATCTTGGTCAAAGTAAATTTCAAGACTTCACAACTTCCAATGAAATTAAGGAATAAAAATTTGCTTTGCTTGAAAATAAAAATTCTGAGAATATTTGTAACAAAATAAGATGTGGAGGCTGTCGAGAGTTAAAGAATTTAAACAAAAATGTTACAAACATTCTTTTCATTAGACAATTAAATAAAAGAAATTATGGTCTCGTTAAATCCCTAAATATCGCTTTTTGTATGGTAAAATCTGTAAGCTTTCAACTGAAACGAAAATAGTCGGACAAATTGGTGTCATTAAAGGGAAGCGAAAACGTTACAAGAGGAATATTCTCAGCTCGTTCCGTTTTCGTGGTTTCCATTCACTACAAGTTCAACGGACATTTTAACAGCAAGATAATAATGTCAACGATTATTATGATCTATATTTAAAATTATTTCAGATTGTACTTTTGTGAGAAATGCAGAATGAAATACAATATTGAGGAAATATAATAATATACAATATTGTTTGAGGGAAACAATTTCTCTCCACGAATTGTTTTATTTGAAAGATAAAATTGTCAAAACCGAAGGCAAATTTATCGGATATAAAGTAGAATTTGAATTTTTCACTCAATTTTAGTTATTTCTCTTCCAAACTGAAAAATTTTGCATGTCTCCTAAAGATGTTGAAACAGATTGGACTTGTCTTTATTTCTTCAGATTCAGGTTGATTCGTCTCTTCGTTTGTGATGGTCTGATAGTTCTGATATCCTAGTGCTATTTTAGTTTATCCTGCTCTAACATGGATTAAACCAGTATTCGACTTTACATCTCTGATGTCAGAGAAGGTTTTAAAATCTTATCTAAAACCTAAAAGACCTTAGCTTTAAAAACGTCGACGGGAGAAGGAGGATCGATACCAAAAGTCTCGCGAAACCCGATAAACTATCGTGAAATGTCTTGAGCTGAAAATCAGCTGAAATTGCCTTCGTAATCTTCACTTAGCATAACGCAAAAATAAAGATTTAAAAAATTCCTTTTACTTCTTTCAAACATTATTTTGTTTTAATTGTCTTATTATTTGGAACATTTTCTAAGATTTTACAGTTGAACAATTTTTTAAATTAAGAATTGAAAGAATTTTAGTTTGAGAGAAGAAAAAACGAAGTAGGAAGTTTTCTAAAAAGAGTAAAAAACCTAACTCTTTATTTTCCTCAGCATTTACTTTATATTTTTTAATTTGTTTGACTTTTATGGCTTACTCACGTAGGACATTTAGTCTACTTTACTTTTCTGTGAGTCTTTAAACCCCGCAAGTCGTATCACGACATTAATGTTGATACCATTGTACCTTAATGAGGGCAATGGTGGAACATGTTTCTCAGAATGAAGGTACTAAAAAGGGATCCTCCTCTCTACTTACTTAAAACTTTCTTCCTATCATCAATTGTCCGTGACAGTTTCATATTCAAAATTTTCTGATGTCACCCTTTCACTACACCCTTTCACTATAAAAGTTTAAAATAACACAAATAGAAATTATTAGACTTATAACTGCATAATTTTCCACTCTCTAAAATTGTATCATTAAAGTTATAAAAAGATTTTCTTCCTAATGACTAAAGACATATCTAAAAGCTCATAATAATTCTCTCAACACAGCTTCTCATATAATGATTATAAGGATAGATCTGTGTTATGTGCTACATTTAACGAGAAACCATTTATGTCTCTGCTTATAATCTGCAGTAATATCGTTCTCGCGCTTCGTGATTAAAGTCATAATATCAAACAATGCAGAAGGAGGATAAGTCGCTAGAAATTAACAGGATTTCTCGCTTTTCACTTTTACAATAAAAGCTATAATTTTGATGATACCGTTAGCATAAAAATTTATTGTAATATCCAACACTCTTATTGTAATTCATAAAAACATGTTTGGAATCGCTTTCCTTGTTAATGAAAAGCTACAATTGCAAATATTATCTTCGAAGCATGTTCTATTTATAGCTTCCGCTAAAGTGCTAAGGGATCAGGTGTGTGGGAAACTCGAATACTTGTTTATCCAAGAAGAAATTTTTTTCTACATTACAATAAAATTCGTCTCATATTTTCTAGCCATATGCCTACCTCTTATCCTCCATTTGCGTAAAGGATTTCGCTGCGGGATTCAGTAAATAGTACATTTTCCGTAAATTCTGCATACCGTCTCATATCTCTAAAGCTAACTGCTTATGAAAACATTTTAATCATGCTCCATTTCATGCAATATCCCTGGCTACTTAAAATACATTAAATACATTTTGTTATTATTAATTAAAGCAATTTTTAATTATTTGCATGTATAACGAATCTATAGTAAATTTATTGATTAAAATGCAAATCTTTCTTGATTACTTTCCTTATTTTGTACTTGCAAATTTTAATTTCGTCCGAGTTTTCAATGTTAGTAGGAGCTAACTTTATTTTAGATTCATTGAAAACAAATACATTTCCGATTGAATGTAAAGCAGTCTTTTTTCAAAAATCAGAATTTCTAACGTTAAGAAAACTGTTGAATTTATTACCTAGGAAGAGTCTCAGGGATAGAAAAATATTTGTAGAATCTATATAGACAGGGGATGTAGAAAGTAACATTTTAATACTCTTTCGGTAACTATGGCAATTCTCGAGAAACAAGTTGGTTGTTTCCAAGTTTATTATTTGTAATTGTTGAACTGTAATTTTACGACTGAAGCACATCAAATCTTGAAATAATGGATGCTTGAATATAGGGTGATTGTCTGAAGTAGGTTTTAGTAGCAAATTGTTGAAAATTGAGGTTTATGAAACTACCGGAACGACGCACGTCTGAATTTGTATTCTCTCCAGGATTCAGTAGCCAATTTCGAAGTCCAGAGGATCGTTCGTATTATTGAATGAGTCAGATCCCAGAGCAGCTTTGCTGTTTGTTGCTGTCGATTGTAGCCTCTTGGTCTCAACAAGAAGTTACCGTATTTCCGGGAGGGTGATTCCTTTGTCCCGAATTGTATTTTCCTTGCGACAGATATGCTTGCAAAACACAGTTTTTATTCGTTGAAGCGTCGAGTCGGCATTGACGTTGACTGCGACGTCATAGAAGCCAATGCGACGTTTTTCTATTTTAATGACAGCTAGTAGGTATCTACCATTAACCAACTGTCCAGACATATGATCGATAATAATGCTTCCTTTCGAGAGAAGTTATTCAAGTTTATATTTTTACTTCGTCACAGAGATTTTAATTTGAAAGCTTCTAATTGTAAACGCTTTTAATTGAAATCAAATTATGTGTAATTGAAATGCTTCAAATTTGAAAGGTTCCAAGTACCAAGAGATCAACTTCGGAAGCTCTGAAATTTCAAAAGAAATATGTAAAAGTGCACTTACAGTTTTCATGACGAAATCCGTTTGATTTTATTTTTGAAAGTTAAATCTTTGAATTTTCCTAAGTGAAAGCTTGCAAAGGAAAACACTTTAAAATTAATAGGATTTAAGTTCTTCCATAAGACAAAAGCTATCGAATATTAGAAAAATACCAAAGGTCGCTGCAAAGCTTTGACAAAATCTGTGAGAGGAAAAACGAGACTCTCGCTCGAGACGAAAGTTGTGTTTGGGATGAAAAAGTATCTTGATTCGTCGCCCGAGCCGAAAGTGGGATGTGGATGGCAAGAAATTACTCGACAAGAAAGGAAAAAGGAAAACAAAAAAAAACATGAAAGTGGTACCTCGCCGAGCGAAGAGTAATTCAATGGATGCTAAAGACTTTCCTATTTGGTCGCTTAGCGCTTATCGAGCCTTCTCTTATCTCACAAAATTTGGCTCTAAATTCTCCATTTTTCTATCATTACTTTGCTCTTTTTCTTGAAATTCTTTATTCCCTTAAAGCTGACTTACGAGATTTCGCCCTCGGTGTTCAGAGTACCTTTACACAATTTTTACTGTATTTTTTTTTATAGTTTCTCCCTATGAGAGAGAAGATTTATTCAACTTCTTGATGTCGGTGGGAGAGAATTACTGGTGTTTGAAATTTTCGCACCGGCTTGCTAGTAACCCTCCTTGAATTCAAGACAAGACATGCAAGTTTTGCTGTTTCGTACAGACGTTCTGAGAGCAAAGTTTATGATCTTACAATTTCGAATGTGTCAGAAGTTTTGAACGTTCAAATTAACGAAAATCTACTTTACCAATTCTCTTTTATCCAGAAATATTGTTATTACAAGTTTCCTTCATACAGCATTATTTTCAGTTGAAGTGAATCAATATTTTAACACTATTTTTCTAGTTTAAAATGTAATCGATACACAAATTCGTTTATTTGAATGTTTAACGTTGGAATATTTCAAGTCGACCTTCTACAATTGGCAGTTTTATTAAATGGCAGCTCTTAATCCAAGAAATGTCAAAAAATGCGAATGAAAGTGATTGCACGACTTTCATTAAATTTTTTCCAATTTATGCTGCCTGTTTTATTGCATTTTCATTTTCATTACATGCACTCAGTGCAGCGTTCGTGTTACAAGAATTTCATTAAATTCGCCCACTTTAACCTGCCAGTTTTATATCTTGGTCTTTCAATTTGTCTCTTTTATTGCGCATAGTAAGTTTGTTCATAGTATGTACATATTTAAAATTTTTATAATATCAACTTTTCAATATAATCTGCAACATAAAATCTTTCTTTTATTTTTGTGAGTGATAAAAAGTTCACAGAAATTCAGCAACTCGAATGTCTTTTGTATCTCGAAAACATGAAACTGACATCAGCGAATGAATATGTCGATTCATCCAACTTTATTTTTCTACTCCCAGCATCTATTTCCTAAATTTCTATACAATTTATGAAACTGTAAACAAACTACTCTTACTTATTATACGATTCTACCTTTTATGTTACTCTTAAAAAGATCTCGAATGAAGATCAATTTCATTCAACATAAAAAAACTAAAATTAATTGTAGAAAGAAAAAATTCATTGGTACAAGGAGGTAGAATTAAAAAAGCATTTCCTTGACTCCAAGAGTTGTTGAGTTTAGTCTGTTTACTTTTTAGTAAAATACATTTTGCATTTTGTACACGTGGATTGTGCATTACTTATTTTCGCTGCAGAATATTTAATATTAGCGGAAATGATTTGCTTGTTTTTCCTATGCTTTTGAAGAGGAACAAAATAAGATAATGCAAAGAACTCTAGTATGCAGGTTGCATACTTTATGTGGATTCTGTTTATAAATACGCTTGACGAAGAAGAAAAGAGTACTTCATGTTATATTTTCCATCTTTTCACGCTGTCCCATGCCATACAAGAAATCTATGTTCCATCCCCATAAACTCGACAGCGCAAATTCCATTTCCAATTAGCTTGCACTGTTCCCTATAAAAAGGTTAAAATGCAATTATTCTTGTTTTGAATCTCGAACAAAACGCATGCACCATTTCTTGACGTTTTTTCTCAGTTTCATTTCTCTGTTTGTCTACTTGAAAGCAGTGAAATGTAAATAAGCGCTTCATCTTTCTTCACTTCAAGTCTGAAAATCTTGATTTTGGTGTATTCATCACATGTTTTCTCAGTTGAATTAATATTTAAAAGCATAATTTTTTCAACTGAAGAGTAAATAGAATGAATATGTTCACAAGTGCGAAACGGGAAATGATAGAAGTGCAATATTGTACGTGAAAATACGTAAACGCATGAAAACTCGAGGGCATATTCTTTTATTTGTTCGCTCACCCTTGTACATCGATTGCATTGTATTTTTAGTTCACAGAGATGCATATACCTGAATCATGCATGAGTTTTCATAAAACACTCCCAAAACTCAATGCAGTTCTCGACATTTGTTGGCTATTGATGGATTAATTTTGAGTTGTGAGTTTTACTTTATTATTATTGAAAAATTATTACGTTGTCTCCCATTCACGAAAGTCATTCAAATTCATAAAGCATTATTATTACCACAAATATTGTAACAATACCAGTCTGTAAGACTGATATTTTTAGTCCTATATCCTATTGACTGGAGCTGACTGATTAAATTCTAGTATTACATTGCTCTGTGCGATTACAGCTAAAATTACTTATCTGCAGTGCATGTATGCACACACAAGAATTTGACCGGATTCCAAGTTTACAGGAATAATTGCATTGCATGTGAAACAGAATCAGTCTGAAATTTCAAATTTTTAATTAACGAAATTGTCGTCATTTCTTTATCATTTTTTCTCAATTTTAAAATTTCGAATGAAAAACTAAAAATTTATCTATTTTTTGCATTAATATTAATCATGATCAAATTTAATTAAAACATTAAAACGAAAAAGCAAGTTTACTCTAGAATTGTAAATTCACACACGAAGGAAACCATATTTTCAAGGATCGCAAAGCTACGCGAGAAATGCGGTCACATAAAACATTTTCGCTTTTATTAAAGCATTTTTAATCCAATATCTATTTGCGTGTAGCTCTTAAACGTCTCTTTTTCTTCCCTTCCTTGCCTTTTCAGTTTTTGCATTCTTCACTTTTTTTCCTTGACATTATCCCTTATAAAAGTTATTATAATTTTCTGTCCTCAAGAAACTCTCTGTCCTCGCTCTGCTGGTATAGTCTTCTTTATTATTCAAATATATGCGAATATGGAGCAAAAAAGGGGAAAAACAACGAACGGTCACACCAGCGACCAGAGTGGGCAACTCTGCATAATTTTCTGGATAAAATTGTAAATTCTCGGCACTGATTGCAACAATGGGACTGCTTACGAGACCAAATCACGAGTCCTCATGCGTAAATGAATTCTTCTCTCCTACCTGTGGATTTTCACTCTATTTACTTTTTACTTTTTATGTCTCACACATTTTTGAATTTTTCCTTTCAATTTAAATTGTAACAAATATCATTCATTAGATATTAGTCCAATTTCAAAAATACTTTGAGTCTAAAAATTCATTCTAAATATAGGGCTTATCTGAAATAGTCATTTACTACGAGGTATTTATTTTTCTTTTCTGGGAAACTCAATTGTCTGATTCCGAAGCACATCTGAAGAACTCCAGACTTAATTACACAGTTTCTGGCAAGGGATGAGCTGATTCTCGATTAAATAAACGTGGGGACAAAGTATTAGGTAAATATACGAAATAGTTGAAAAAAACGTTTGTTTTGTTTGTTATTAAATAAAAGGTTCTTTTTCTACATGAATTGGAAGTCGGGTTTATTTTGATACGAATTTTGTATTGAAAAATGGATATAGAGTATGGACATATCGATACAACCTTGAATATTGTAAACGGCATTGTCAATTTTAGAGGTGGACATTTTTCTGAGTCCTTAATAAAAGTTTCAGCCTTGGGTTTTAATTCGAAAATATTTCAAAATGAGTCATGAGCTCTTGCGGCCATAAACCTGAACTGATATTAAATTTCCCCAAGTGTTTCTGAACTATGCTTAATCTGCGTTTTACCTTGATGCACATAATGCAGCCTCCTCGACGAAATTCATAACGCGTTCACTTGTATTCATGCTAGATTAAAAAACCTCCCCTGAATTTATGTTACAGAAAACCGCAACGTAGGAGATGAAACGATCTTCACGAAGAGATGGACGTGAAAAAATTCACAAGAGGATCACTGATAACTTATTGCTTCGGACATTCATCTAAAGAATAAATTATCAAGGAAAGAAACACAAGTGTAAGTGAAGTGCAGTGCTCAAATCAGAATATCAAATTCCAATCTTTTAATTAGGTTTAAAGTAATGAAATACGAGAAACAAATTTTTATCAAGTTTGAATAAGAATTCGAGGAGAATTTAAAATCATACCGGAGTCTTAATCTTCTTCTTAATAAGAGAAGATTTTAATCAGTCTAAAAGTAGAAAGGAGTTAATATTTCAAAAATGAGAATCGGCACAAAGTACCGCCGTCGGGAGTCGAAAAACAAAAGGTACGAGTGTTTCAGCAAGATTATACGAACTCAACGTGGTATTTGAAACACGTTTTTCTGATTACACGTGACCTCGTATCCAAAGTTTGCCAATTCTGTAAATCGCACGAAATAAGAATTCGATGAAAAATAGGACAAATTAGGAGAATCGAGTCACTAAAAATTTCACTGGATTCAGAGTTCATCGGATGTATCCTATTGCGCAAAACCATTCATCTTTCACGAATAAGCTATGAAAACAATAAAGGGTGGACGAGAGGGTGGTGTTGGGAGAAAATGGGAGGGGTTGGTGGAGAGCTCTGTTAAAGCCGACAGTGCATGAAACGGAAGTGGAAGTGGGCTTCAATGGTGAAGCTAGCCATTGCACCCAACCTTATTTCCCGATCGGTGGCAGAGGACAGAAACAGAGCAGAAGCTCTACTTTCCAGAAACCGCGGATGCTAGCCAGTCTCTGGAACTAATGAAAGACCCCGCTACGATTATTACAACGAATTTCGGTAAAGAGAACAAACGCAAGACTCCGAATTAACAATTTCCCTAATCGAGGTACTACTCCCCCAGGTCCTCGTGAATCGATGGATTAAGGGTCTCCTCCACCCAAAACCCTCATTCACTCGAGAAACTGCCTTCGAGTGGTGTTACAACTATATAGCCAAACTAGATTTGCTCCTGAATAACAAAGTAAAATGCCTGATTACAGATTCCCGAATTTTCTTCAAAAGGTTTTTTACGATTTTGAATCTAAAAGGATGCAGATCGACTGACTATGTAAAGGCTTAACAAGAAAAGGGGCTCAGCCCCAGTTATAGGGTTTGACAAATAAAATCCTGTAGCTATTGAAAAATCTTCAAGGATCCTAAATTCAATTTCTGTAGCTATAGTTTTAAGAAAAAAAGAAAAATCAGATAGCAGAAAAGACTGTTGGGAAACAGACTAACGAACTGAAGAAAGTGTCTTCCGGTGCAGTCGTGATGCAGTCACTCGAAGAGCTTTTCTTTTCTACGGAATTTCCTCTGAATTTGACACCATCATGGATTCTGACGAACGAGAGTTTTTTGAGAAACGACACGAATTCAACGGACTTGGAAGACCGGAATCAATTTATTTTGCCCTGGTGGCGACAAATGATCTGGACCTTGCTCTTCGCGGGGATGATCGCGGTCGCCACGGGTGGCAACCTAATTGTGATTTGGATTGTATTGGCTCACAAAAGGATGCGGACAGTTACTAATTACTTTTTGGTGAACCTGAGTATTGCGGACGCTATGGTGTCGACGTTGAATGTCACCTTCAATTATACCTACATGCTCAATAGTCATTGGCCTTTTGGGAATTTGTACTGCAAGATCAGCCAGTTCATCGCAGTTCTTACCATCTGTGCAAGTGTCTTCACACTTATGGCCATTTCATTCGATAGGTGAGTCTTTATAAATTTAAAAATATTTAGCTCATCTTTAAAGAAAATGTAGGAAACTGTTCGTTATGTATTTAAGTAGTAAATTCAGGTTTAGTCAGACAGTGACAGCTGGGATTTCTCAAGAATGTATTTTATAGAATACTTTCATCCCTTTACGAAAATTGCTTTTATAAAGCTTGATATTCCTTCATTATTCTTAAAATTACTTTTCTTATGGAATGAACTTCTTTAATCTTCTTCATTAGAATTAATTAAAAGCATTCTCTTCAACCTTTCATTATCTGCAAGATCCTTCAGGAATGCCGAAACTCACTTTCTCTAACTTTCCCTCAATAAATTATTTAATGAAACTTTGATTAAATTCACTTTTCTTACGCGTGCTGAAACCTTTCTGTTATATTTCTTCTCAAAATAATAGCTTTTACAATATCTTCAAAACGGTTTGCTATATTCAGGGTTAAAAGAAAATTTTTCATAGATTTGAGACTCGTAATTTCAGATTTGCCCCAATTTCATATATACTAGTAGAGAAATAAAGCTTTTTTTTTTTTCTCTTTCAGTCTTCAAATTCTATAAACAGCTTTATTTGGGATATTCCTCTAACTCAAAGCTTTTCCGATTTTTATCACTTTTTCGCTTCCTCCTGTAAATTGCTTCGTTTTATGATTAAATTGAAAGAAAAAAAAGCAAAAAGTGAGATACAACATTTGAAATTTGTAGATTCTATATTGGAAGAGTGTTTGGAGGACAATCGGATTTGTTATTTATAGATTTTTAATATGCTATAAAAGCATTGAAATTAGTGAAACGAATATCCAATCCATAATTTTGTTAGCTCACTCCTTTAGTTATTACTTAATGCTCGGTTACTGCTACATTTTGTTAACTGATTAATGTAGCCTAACGCATCAAGAATTATCAAAATTGAATTAGGTTTCCAATCATTAACCTAATAACAATATTCAATTTACGTGCAATTCAATTAATCTACACAATTCATATTTCACAATGGTCACTGAATTTCTCATTAATAATCGACACATTACGTATCAATCGTGAATGCTAAAAAGGAAAAGATGCATAATTAAATTTACCATAGCAATAATAATGTTAATATTTTATATTAACGTTAGATATGTTATTTTTACAGTTATGAAAAGTAAGAATCTTATCTAGATATTATGCTTAGTTTCCAATAAATTTTATGGAACTTCTCACCGAATCTTTTGGAAAAGGAAAAATAGTCCACAAAAAAGTGGTTTTATCTCATATAAAAGAAAATCACATACCTTAAACAATAACATTAACTTTTGAATATAAAAATTTGATAATAAAGTTTATTCGGTAATTAATAAACTTATACAATTTTCCTTGAAGAAAATAATTATTGATTTAAACTAATGCTACTTTGTGACTCTTGGATTCTAATGATATTAGGAAAATCAAATTACTGTGCTTCGCCTCCCTATTGTCATTCGATTACTCGATTTTCGAGGCTATTCAAGACTTGCGAATTACATTACTCACTTTCTTAACACAAACGAACCGTCACTTCTTTTATATTATATTATTTTTATTGTATCTATTTTTCTTCGATTGTTTTTACCGCTTTCATGTAAGTGAGTTGTTGCTCGTATCAGGCACGAACAATCCTGAGACAATACATTTTCCGTGTTTATCTTTGAATGCCTTGTTTTTCGAACGAAAGATAGAAGGTTTTTCGCATTAACTGAGTAAGATCAAACCCTTTCCTGCATGGTTGTGAGTCTCGAGTTAAACGAGTTGATTTCCTTCCTTAACCGAAAACTCTCAAGACCAAACAGTTAAGAATTTAACTCAAGTTAAAAAAATTACTCACCTCAAGTTGGATTCAATCCCAACAAGTTTCTCTAATATATAACATTTTTTTCTAGTGAAAAATAGAGAAAATCAATAGCGAAGTAATGAAATAAAATGCTCTTGACGTTTGAAACCATCATCTAATAATTTCTAAATGTAGCATTCTTCATAGAAAATGTTTCTCGCGGATGTGAGTGAAATGAAGCGAGGTTTTAAAGCCCAGAGGTGAAACGCGATTCCGTCATCTTGGAAGCTCGGGAGAAAATCTTTGAAATATTCATAAAAAAGCACAACACGCGGACTGTACGAAAGTACAGTAAGCTATAGACTTAGAGAAGAGAAATAATGGAGGAAGTCCCACATAAGGGAACAAATACCTTGAATGTTGCTGAAAAATTTAAAGGCTAGAGAGAGTCCCAGGAAGTATTCTTTTTAAGAGAGTATTTATTATTCTTTTCTAATAAATAAGTATCACTTTCGTTTCAAGTGGGTTACAAAATTCATATAAGCTTCCGTAAAATAAAACTTAAAAGGAAATGATCAGAAAAGTATCAAGATCTCTCCTAAAGCTGCAGTTAGATTAGATTCTGTTATCTGAGATTTTATATATTGCTTTCTCTTTTCGCTTCCGTGGACTCTCCAAGATTTATTCTTTACAAGATTTGATATTGCCAAATATTTCACCTTTATCAGAATTTCATTCAATTTTAGAGTCCATTAGATATGAGATATCAAATTTTTTAAGAAAATGTAATATCTGAGATTTTTATGAATTTTACTTAAGTAGTAATTGCAGAATTTGTTAGCCAGTAGTAACAGTCAATAATGATCAGACAGTAGTAAAGTCAATAATTTGCAGGCAAATCTGCTGGTGGTATTAAAATAAGGATGGCATTAAAAAATGTCCTTTTTGAGAAATCTAGTAATTTTATTTCAGTAGTAATTTTGGGGTTTGTCAGACAGTAGTAACAGAATTTTTCTCTTGAGAAAATAATTGCTGAGTGATTTTGTTTGAACTTGTTAGGTTGAATGCGATGAGAAGCTGAATCAGGCATCACCTGTTGCTTCGTTTTCAGGTATAAAGTTATATAAAAAAGAAACAAAAACAGAAACGAATTAATTTCAGCAAATATCAACAAGTCGTGAAGTTTTGAATGTTTAACAGTTTATATGAAAAATTTTTGGGATTTGGTGGTGACAATGGAATAAGTGATTTAGAACAAGGTATAAGCCGACTAGTCGATTAAAGTGCTTTACGGCCAAACAATCGGCCAAACGCGCATGTGCATCCGCACGATTGGTTATCGACGATATTACCGATGACCAGAGGTCATTCAGCGTCGCAGAGCACGCTCTTTGCATCAAGTATACTTGATGTGAGAATCAATCATCTCACTAACAATTCCACTCCTCTTACCTCAATTTTATTTTAAAAATTTTATATGTAAATTGATTTTTGAGGACATTTTAATTTAATTAAAGATTCTGAATCAATTTAAGATTAATATTTCCCTTATTTAATACATACGGCTTTTGTACGGCTTGAAAATTACAGGGAAAAAATTATTTATCAAAACTTTACTTGATTGTCATCGACTTTTTGATAGGACAAGACTTTCATATATTTTATTAACGATCGTTACAGTTTCAAGTACTTTTCAGAAAAGAATTCAAAAACTGTTTTAGAATTCTTCTCTGAAAAGTATTTTAGATTTGAAAAAACGTTAATGAAATATTTTGAAAACTTTGTCCTGTCAAAAAGTCAGTGACAGTCAAGGAAAATTTAAATAACTAATTTTTTTCATGTATATATGAAACATTTACGTAAGGAGAGTAAGTAAAGTGGTTTTACTTGCGTGTAATATTATTTTATGCAAAACTTTGCTTTTAACACAACCTCAGTTGAGAATGAATGATCAAATAAAAGCTCGTGCATTAAAATTCGAGTTAAAATTCCATAAAAAACGTAAAGGTTCGAATAAAAGTTTCCGAGAAATGAAGGTTTTCATAGGACAGAATGAGGAAGAGTTTAATTAAGGAATATAGCTCGATAGTCGACACTAATGGTTAAACAGACAGTCATTTCACTCTCCCGAGTTTTCTCTTCCTCCTTGTTTTAATAACACTCGTGGCTTCGTCTCATTGTCAGTAAATAATAGTCTCCCACGAGATATATTTCTCCTAATTTCGGGGTACTTAAACACGAAAATGTTATTTTAGGGTTTGTGTGAAAACTGTCTTCACTTGATTTCGAGAACAAAATAATAATTCGGCAATAAGTTAATAATTATATTATTACCATTAAAAAGTTATAAGGATTTTTGAAACAGTTGTCGGACATGTGTGAGTAGTGGTGGAAACCAGATCTAAAATAAAACCACCTACAAGCGATTTAAACTTTAGTTTTCAATTTCAAAGTGTACCCACAACGTATCTCTAACAAATGGGAAATGGTCGTTGCGGAAACGGCATTGCCACAGAGAGAAAAATCGCTTTCGTCGCTCATATACCCTCTTTCAATGACATATCGTGTCAGCCATGAAAAAATGAACTAAATAATTGCCCGACTTTTTATAGCCATATTCAAAGGCGGTGGCGGAATTAAAATACGATCGTTTCGCCGTTTTATATCTTCAAATCGTGCGCTCACATCGTTTATAAAGGAATCCACCACTGATAATGGATTTTCAAAGGAATTTTAATTTTCGCAAATCAAAGGTACTATGCGGACTGAAGAATTTTATCAGCATTTGTTAGATTGATTTTCTTCAATTCGAAAACGTTTCTAATAATGTCATTTTTTATATAGTTGAGTTTTTTTTTTACTAATAAGGTTCATAAGACAAATAATCTATATTTAATTATTTTTCTCATCAAAAATTCCTTTGTAGATGAAAAATTCTGGATACAGTGCTTGAATTTACTGAAAAGTACCATTTCAATAGAATCGATCGAATAGACTTAATATTTAATGCTCACAGTATAAGGATTAGTGCGATTTCGGTCTGTTTAATTTTCTTCTTTTTCGTTTTATCCTGTGCAGCTTTTTGTTCTGGGATTAGAGGATAAAATCTGGGATAAATTGAAGAGTTATCGTTGAAATTCAAATATTAATTAAAGGGAAATAATTGAAATATTAATCTATAATTAATCTATAATATTTATTAAACTAAACACATTTTCTTCGTATGTTGTTCAAAATCGCAAAGTTCTAGGTCGAATTTCTGTTAGACAATTTTAGAAACAATGGAATATTAGTCACTCAAACTGCATGTTGAACTATAAGCTGCTTGTTGCAGTTTAGCTCCACAACACTAAAGCATGATTATAAAGTTTAGCTTAATTATACTTCTCTATTAAACATAGATTACAAGTAAACATATTAGTTTACGTAAGCGTTTATTATTAAATTACTGTATATTCAAAATTGAAGAATTTAAGATTGGAAGCTTGCCAAAAATGATTGAAAATTAAGTGAAGAGTGAAGAAGAAGGATTGAACAATTTTAAATACCTTTTAGCATAAGTTATTTTAAACTGAAAGACTTATTGAAGAATTTAAAGCTGAAAATGTTTAAAATTTCTTGAAAAAGCTATATTTAAGAATGAATTTGACAAAGATTCAAATTGAACTAATGTCGGTTCAAAATTAAACGTTAAAAAATTGAACAATTTTAATTTGATAATTTTAAATTGATTTGAAACGACCTATTAATAAATTGTACAATCTTACGCTAGAAGTATTCAGAGATGAGATGGAAGAACTGGGCTCGCATCGCATTTGCTCGATTATAGGTATTCGATTAGAGAATTCAATGTGGCATAACTAATACCACTTTAAAAAGACCGATAAAATGGAAGTTTATGACTAACGCACCTCAGATAGGCTCGATCTAAATGAAAGTTATAAACTGGTTTTAATCGCATCGAGAACTAGAGACAGCAATGCATTTTTTGTCTTCAGCAGTACTTCTCCTAACACTTCTCGCCTTTGTAAGTAGATCTTCATGTTGCGAAAATTTTTAAATAAATTATAAACGAATATAATAAATAGGATTTGTAATGACCAAGAAATAAATAATTGCCTTCCGTATCCAGGGCGAGTTGGTCAGTGGCGAAGATGTGTCACAATCGACGACAAGTGTCTGGGTAAGTGACGATGTTGACACTCAGACATCATCAACGACCGAACAGGAAACAAATATTACGCACGAGCTGGTCAGGGAATCGATCGTTCAATCTACAACCGAGAAGAGTGATGTGACTACAGCAGAATCGGACCTGAGTAATATGTCAAAGAATAATATGACGGACAAAGATTTAGCAAAGGAAAATACAACGAAAAATATTGTAGAGTATGATAATATACCAGAAAGCTATACAGTGGCTAATAAAATATCAAAAAAAGATGAGGAAAACACCAATCAACGAACAAATGAAAGTTTCCCAACCGATCTCTTGAAGACCACCATAACCAATTTTCCAGTCAACCAGGAAACAACTATCTTATCACCAAAGAACCTCTCAGTACAGGATTCTTCAATCGTTCAAAATTTGGGTCAAATGATCACTAAAACGAGAGATGAATTGAACCGAACCGAGGATTCAATTTCCTCGGACGATCAAAGCTCAAGCAATACTCGAGATTCAACGACCGCGAGCAAAGGAAATGGAAATGACCACAAGGAGAAAATATTGTCCTTACCATCTAGTGCCAAAAATAATCGAAAACTAGGTGGTCATCGAAAGTCAGTGAGGAAGGATTATTTTGATTCAGATAAATCAAATTCAATAGATCTGTTAAAGTTCTGGAAATTAATTTTAGATAAACAAACTTTGAATCTTGAAGCAAGGATGCTAGATATGATGGAAAGTGAAGCATTTGATAAGAACATCAACTGGAATGTCATTCGCAATGTTATTGCACACTGCTTAAAACCCAAAGGTCTATCTGATATAGTTTACAACCCTTCTCGAAACTGGTACAACCAGCCTATTCCATTACTTCCATCGGACGTGCCTTCCAAGCCAGAGTTCAGCGAATATCTCGTTTCCGCTAAACAACTTATGAAATCAAGTTGGATACCTGTTAGGTCAAATATTGATATGCCAATGTTAGATATCGGACATCGTAAAACTTTCACAGCTAGTTTGATTGATATCTACGATACAGATCCACTGACCGAGGGGACAAGTAATAATCCTTCAAAGATTGATCATCTAAGACCTTGTTGGAAAACCCAGAAGAATTGCTTTTCTTTGGAAGGAAGAATCCTTTGTGAAGACAGAGTGATTTGTAGACCTTCTGCGATTAAAGATGACGGAGAACTCAAGGAAGATGGTGTTTATAATTTGGAGAATCGCTTGAAGAGTAACTTACTAGTTTTGCGAAATGCTATTACGAGTTTGAGAAAGGCTCTCTTATTTGGGAGAGAACAAAGATATGATAAAGATGCTGGACATGAAAATGAACTGGATGGTGTTGAGGCACTTCTACGAATGTTAATGCAAATTGAAGAGGAAGTTGAAAATCAGGTGAAGAATAAGAAGATGAACAATTCTGAATCTGTAAGTGCGAAAGCTATATCTGACGCTATAAATCAAGCTGTTAAATCAAACACTAGGATTCTTGAGTCTAAAGGATCTTCAGCTGAAATTACTTCGGGTAAAATTTTTGCTCATCCAATTAGTGATGCAAACCCAATATTTGATACAAACACAATCGATGATACAAAACCAACATTTGATGCAAACCCTTCCAACTCAAGGGACAATTTAAAAACTCTCAGTCAGCTTCTTAACAACCTTGATAACCTAGATAGACTAAATTCATACATCCATGATGGATTTCTTTCTGGGAATGGTGGCCGTAAAGGAAATAATGAAGGAAATAAAGTCAAGGAATTTGGAAACAAGGAAGGAGATCAAAGAGCGTTAATGTCAAAGCCAATTACAGGAGACACTCTTCCTGCGCTATCTGTATCGACAAAGCCCCTGTCCATTTCAATAAATCAAAGCGTCCTTAATGAATTGACACCCATGTCGAAATCAGTCAAACCTGTTGAATCTGAATCTGTTGCGACAGTTAAACAAACCGAAACTGTTTATCCTAGTCTTGACCAACTGGTCAGACTCAATAATCAGTCGAACGAAGGTTCTGTTAGTGATAGTGATGCAAATGCTCGCAGAGCTTCAGTCTCCAATTCCTTAGTTAACCAGGGATATCAATCTGCTGTGAATTTCGATACAACTCTTAACAAGAATATTCACTCGATAGTTGATACAAATCTTGGAACTAATTTTCAAACAAAGATCAATACAAATCTTGATAAAATCATGAATACGAACTTAATTAGAGATCTGAATACCGGCACTGTCAGCAACACCAATAGCATTCTAAATTCTGCTGACGTGAACTCATCAGAGATTAGTGCAGATAATTCCTCGAACATTCGTCAAGGTTTAACGACAATACCCAAAGCAACGAATTCCCAGCACGTCAGACTGAGCTTAAATCAAGACTCGAACGTGAATATTAACCAAGATGAGAATGTCAGAAAGCTGGGAAGGGGATCTATTGAGCAGCAACTGCAAGAACCTATTAAGATGCAATTGCCAGTATCTGAGCAAGCGGAACATCCGAGTCCGGTGCCAGGAAATATGGAAACTGCAGGATGGAATGCAAAACAGGATGGCAGTCTTAACGAGAATCGCAATTTCAACCCCAACACAAACGTAAATCAAAACGTGAATTCAAAGCAAGTTATTATACCAGGCCTAATACGTGGCTTGAATCCTGTGCTCGGTTCTTTGGATATGATCGTCAATCCGAGTAATGATATTAACAGGAATGTTGCTGATGGTAATTCGAACATTGTTGGGAATATAGGACTTCCAAGAAAGATAAGCTCGGAAGTTAGTTTCCAAGGTCAGCAAACCTCTGGGGGACAAACTTTACCACAAGCTGTTTCTGTGGGAGATGCTGGATCAGCTAATACAAACCTCAATTACAATGCAAACGTAAACAAGAACTACAACTCTAATTTGAGACAGGGTGACAGTCTGAAGATGTCTGGATCGATAAGGAATATCCTAACACCTACACGATCTTCTAAGGCTGCTTTGGAAGTTCAAAAGGGAGGCAGAATTAATACGAATTTGTATAATAATGATGGTGTTAATTCCAAGTTCAATGCGCAAGCAAACTTTAAATTAAACCTTGGGAGAGGCTTTGATATGATTAAAAACGTGCTTACACAAAATCCAATATTATCAGGCGGAATTATAAGTAGGAGGATAATGAACTTGACGCCTGCGGATCAGAGTTTACATGGTGCGATAGCTAATCAAAACCAAAATGAGAGTCAGTATTTGAATCTGAATCAGAATCAGAATCAGAATCTATATCAACTTCAAAATCAGGTTCAGAATTCAAATAATTTACAAAATTCAAAAGACTATTTAAATCAGGATTTACATCAGAATCTGAATACAAATCTGAATAAAAATATAAATCAATATCAGAGTCAGGATCAGATTGTAAACCAACTTCCCAAACAGAATGAGATTCTAGAACAGATTCAGTTTCAGAATCAAGATCGAAATTGGAATCAGAATCAAATTTCTAATTCTCGGACACTAAATCAAAATCAATACTTGAATCAGAATTTAAAAAACGTTCAAAGTGAATATGAAAAGATTAAAAATTCAAATCAACACTCAGATCAAATTTTTAATCAAAAATGGAATACGAATATAAATCAATATGAAAATCAACAATTAAATCATATTCAAGAGGAGAATGCGATTCAGTATCAAAATTCAAACCCACATCCAACTCAGAATCTAAATGAAATTGATAACCAGAGTTTGAATGCCAACCAACTTGGAGAGCATGATGAAATTCAAGATCATAGTCAACACCTAGAACAAGATCTAAGCCGAAATCTGAATCAGGAATTGATTCGGAATATCAATGAATATCTGAGTCATAAATTACATCAGAATCTTGTTTTGAAACAGACACAAAACCCTAATGAAAATCTTGATAAATATCAAAATGAAATTCAACTCCAGAGTCAAAATAAAAAACAACTTGTAAATCAACATTTTACGCAAAATGAAAATCAGAATGTCAATCGGAATCTGAATCAAAATTTGAATCAGAATGAGATTCAAAACCAAATTCAAAGTCAAAATTCCAATCAGTATCAAAACCTGAATCAGAATCAGAATGTAAATCAGGTTCAAAGTCTGAATACCAATCAATATCAAAATGGAAATCAGAACCAAGAACAGCATCAAAATTCAAATAAAAATAAAGTTCAGACTTATGATGGGAATATATCTAATAAATCTCAAGAGAAACAAAAAGGTTGGTACGAACTTTGGTACAATGATGGAGAAGGAAAAGATGATTGGGTGGAACTGTGGAACAACAAAAGAATCAAAAGATTTAGCAGGGAAAAAAATCATTGAAGACTCCGTATCTACAAATTCTGGAGAAATAAATAAAAATAATGATCTTTGAATATTAGCAAATTATACATTTTATCTACACCAGCGTTATACCCATTTATTACCAAAAGCATGTCTCGAAATCTCTTTTCAAATTGGACATTTGAATTAATTTAATGACATTGTAGTCTATTGTTCGATTTTTATGTCTCTACACTCGATCCAGCATGAAACACTATCACTCGCTTTATTACTCCGATTGGCTCCATATTATCGATAAATCGCTCATTTTATAATGTACTTTCATTGTCTGTGACGTCTCATGGCCTCAAAAATTAATTCGAAAATTTGTCTGTCAACAATTAATTAATAATTTTAAATCAATTAAATGGAATTGATTCAATTTGAAACTTGCAGTTCACATTTGGGAATTATTTGCAATTTTCTTCTTTGACTTCTTTTTTCCTCTTTTATTTGAATTCTCTGGAAATATAAAGAATTGAATGTTTTACACTGTAAGTCAATTTAAAATTCCTATTTTGTGGGTAGGATGAGAGTATAAACTGTATTCCAGATTGATATACATACATATTCCACAAAGGCAACTCAACAAACGCTTGTCACTGAATTTGGTATGCCTCGAGGAAATTCAACCGAGAGACGTTAAGGTCGTTTTATACACATAATGGCATTACTTCTACATATAGTGCCAGAATTTCATGCCTCCATAACAACTTCGAAAAAGATTACGTAATCTTATTACGGATCCACCCGCTTTCTAGAACTTATACAGCCAACGATTTCAAATTTGAATTTCAAATCATTTTATATAAGCTTTTCTCACCTCTTTAAGGTGAGAAGTAGTCCCTCTGAGATTATACTTTCTTTAAAAAAAATTTACAAATAAACGTCTCAATATCTGGCGCACCAAATAATTCACACCACTAAAAAACCTTAAACCTTAAATCTTCTCTATTTCCAATTTCCTTGAATTACAAAATCCACTTGATGAACAATAGATCTCGAAATATCGTTTTTAATTTTCATTTCATTTTTTTTCTAATAAATATATCAGATTAATGATCTTTTTCGGCGAATCATGGAAGGGGCGAAAATAGGCTAAACACATACGAAAATTCTATTTCATTCGAGGAAATGAGACTCAGAATAGGAGTCAATTCAAATGGTTCGTTCTCTCGAGGGTGGGTATAGGCAAATCATCGATTAAATGCCTACAGACTATATATATAACGACTCGAGATGAGATTGCACCATCCCTTATTTTTTCTGCAAATATTCAAATCTAATTTAATCTGAGTTCTGTTGAAAGTTATCTTAGTCTAAGAAAAGGACAACGACAACAGACAGACACCAAAAACATTTTTTTCTCACTTAGGGGATCTCAAAACATCGAGAATATAAAAACTGAAGATTTTCTCGAATTCATCATTATTGTTTGGATCATTAAAAGTGAATATTATTACTCCTCTTAAAATTTTTTGAATAGAATACAAGTTACATATTGAACATCATGAATACGTAATATTTCCCTTCTTTCATTTAAAAATATAAAACTACAGTTTCAAGGCGGAACTCTTTTGTGTCTCAGCGAGTCCATTTACACGTCTCACTTCCTGACCCGAGGACAACCAAGGCTTTCAGTAAAACACAAATCACTTTTTTTCTTTCTCAAACTATAAATCCGACCACCAACCTAACTCCCAACGAGGGTACTAACGGTTTTGACATAACCGCTGGGAGTACTTTCTGAACAAAGTTTTTTGAATTTCCCAAAGCCCATCAAACTTTTTATATTCTGTAGATGAAAAGGTCACTTTTTCAATTATCGGAGAGCCTGTAAACATTTTATATTATAGTTATTTAAAAATTGCACTGTGTGTAGTTTTTCTTACGCATTTTTCTTTCAATTATAATCTGAAGAACGAATCATCAATTAAATTGTGTAACGTTATAAGATTTGCTGAATTCTAAAATGCATAAGGAAGGCTATGCACAATATAAATTTTACAGGACACTTTTTCCGTGTGTATAAATAGTAGGTGGTAAAAGCTTTTCTTTGTAATCTAAACCATTGAAAACTATAGTTTTATCGAACAAAGCGCGCTTTGTTTCAGTCGAATCTGGCATTTCAATAGATCAGTGATCCTGCGAATGATAAAAAAAAGGGTGGTTGGAAGAGCGTCACTTTTCCAGAGACGAGCTATTTCACAATCCATTGGGTTGGTAAAAGGCAAAAATTATACGACGCGATTCCTGAATGGATTATTGTTCCTTGAATAATCTAATATGCATTCTTATCGGTTTGTTGAAATCCATAAATTTCTTGTCTTTTATGGTTCAAAAAACGAAAAATATGTATACTACCCAAATTTAAATCACATTAGTCTGCATCTCGTAAAAACAGAAATATCTCCTGACTCGTATAAACCAAACAATTTTTTGAATTATTTGCCAGAAAGAAATGTAAAGAAGGCACTTTTTATTGAACTTTTTTCTTTCATTATCATGAAATTTTGTTAAATCCAAGAATATTCTTATATCTAAGAATATTCTATTATTATATATATTCAACATAAATTCAAGAGATATTGCAGACATGAAAAAGGAAAAACTCTTCAGCTCAATGCATTTTTCCAGAAAACTCCTTTTCGCATCAGAATTTGGATAAACAACAAAGCAAAGTGCCAACTGAATTCAAGTATTCAAAAGCATCGCTAGAGTAGATCAAGAGCTCTTGAGAAATTCAAAAACAGAGAGTGGCCTCATCGAAAATTTGCACATTTTATAAAAGCTTCATACAAACACTAGTAGAAAGTATCCTGGAAAGAGAAAAGTTTAAGTACTTTCGGATCTTTTATGTAGGAAACGTCCATCCGGTACTTAAAATTATATTAGCAAACTTATCGATATAAAGTGAGGTAAATAAGACTTCCTTATTAAAAAACTTTCACAATTTAATAAATACTTTATAATATAATAAATATTTCACAATAGGAATTTATACAGTCGATTTTTCTTTCTTTTCTGTGAAATGTATTGGATTATTAAATTGAAATTCCAGTAAGAAATGTCCAAGATAAGGGCAGCTTAAATGGAAAGTAATTTCGTTACGAATGTTCCAGAAAAATGTACTAATTAAGCAAAACTACGCATTCAGAGTAATTTCGTAACAATTTACTACCATCGTTAATCTGCCAACTGTGTTATGGGTGTAATTACTAGAAAGATTTATCATCTATTTCATTATAACAGTTATATTTACGACTGCTTACATTTAAATATTAAAATTACACGTATTTTTTGAAGGGATCAGTCCATTTTCAAAATATACTTCTTATCTAATCGAGCTATAAAAAGTTGGTTTATAGCAGTGAATTTATTTCTTCCTTAAAATTGATTTACATACCCACTGTTTTTACTGTAACAGTCAGGTATGAAAAAATGATCGTAAAAAATACGAGATGGTTCGTATTATTTGAGAATTTTTTATCTGATCAATAAAGATAAGAGCTAGGACGTAAATATCGAAGAGGAAGTGTGACTGAAAGAAGCTGATAGTGCAGTTCCCAGACTTTCTCGAAAAGGGATATCTTTATAGTCCTTTATTTTACATAAGGTACAATTGTACGACTCTTGACTCAATATAAGACTTTTCCTGAATATTTGATGTATCATTAGATTCTAGTACCAGTTTTTGGCGGCCCACCACAAAAGTATCTTTCGAAATTTGAAAGTGGATCGTCCTTTTTTTATTTTATGGTCAACAAGCAGTAAAATTTCCCCTTAAAATCTGAACAAATAAATTTCTTTTAGTGTCCCTTTGTGGCCATTTTCCATTTTAATTTTTAAGCTTTCAATTTGATTGGGTGTTAGTTACACAATACGTATTTCCTCCAAAGCATCTATACAATAGATTTACAAACGCTCACTGAAAAATACTTTTTTTTTTTACTTGTTTTTCGTGATCATTAAAAGCTGCATATTATCACTTTGCTAAAAATAAAAATTCACGCTTTAAAAAATTTAGAATTATAATCCTGAATCTGTAACGACATTATTTAAAGTGAGACTAGTGTTATAATTCACATCGCAATTTGCTTCTAACTGAAAAAAGAAACCCGTGCTGGAGCCTTGCACGAATTTACATGATATTGCATATTTAAGAAAATTTAATTTCAAGATCAGCGTACAAAGAAACTTCATTTACATGCACATGACGTTTTTCAATTTTCACCTTTAACATACTCTATGATTAAACTAATAACTAGAAAGCTGCTATTTAATTAACTATTATTTCCTCAGAAATATTTACTGACTCAGTCATTGATAAAACTTCTTAAATTTATCGTACAATCTTTAATATAAAGAATGCGAGTAAAGCTTTTGCAATTTCGTTAACGAGGATCGTGAAATAGAATCGAAAGTTTCTTGAGGATATGAGTCGCAATTTTTCCTTTTCTCATACGCAAGTAATTTCACCTTAAATCAGAAGATTTGCCATCTATTCGTCGAGCAAGGAGGGCTGTAAAACGTCTACGCACGTCAGCTTTAATGTTTCAAGCGGTAAGTGCCTGCCCACTTTACGCTGGTCTGAGTTATGTGACCTTGCTCATGCACTACTGTATATGTAGAAGTCACATGACAACGAAGCGATTTTCTGAAATGAACTCTAAATTCTGAAAATGCACCTCTGCTTTCCTCGAAAATAATCTGATCTTCGATCTCAATTCAACTCTTGGAAAGCTTTAACTCCTTGCTGAAATGATTTATTACTCAGTGGAGGTTAAATTGATGCTAAAATTCAAACAATACGTTCTTTATCCTGTTGTAAAAGTAAAAAGTAAAATATATTACTTGTCTGCGATTTAAAAAAAAAGAAAAAAAAAACTTAGGACCGTCAATCGAATATCGATATACCATCCATCGATATAAAAATGTTTCTTTTGTTGTCCTTTGACAAAGAAGAATAACTATCCACAATTCCTTCGTTGTAGAAATTCCGGTGAAAGCTTTCGTTATTTCGAAGAAAAAACCATGTAGAAATTTAATAACATTGTCAACCACAAAAAGCACATGCGAACTATTGTTGAACGTTGAAATAATTTCAATTTATGTGTCTATTTAAAGAGGCAATTCATACATTTCTCCTTCGAGGTTGTTTTAGAAAATGCATTGTATTTTACGAGAAAGAAATTCAATATTACCTCGTAGATACGATTTCTATCAGGGAAACATTCAGTGATATTATGTAATAGATATAGGCAAAGAAAGCTTTGACATAATTATCTCCTTATTTACTATTTTTAAATATGCAAGAGACTGTAAATTCTTTTATTTCCTTTTATTTATGCGCGCTCTGTTGCATACAAATGAAGCATAATTAAACGAGTAAATTTCAAATTTACGAAAAATTCAAAAATCTTCTTTTACAGGATGGGAATCCTATTGGCAGATGGAGGGTAATAAAAAATCCTTTTAATTTAAATGGAAATCTACTGTTGACAAGGCAATGAAAATTGAATGGCTCTTCAGGGAAGACAAGTTTTTTTACATTCTCATCAGAGAATGTATTATTTTTATTAATTTACGCTTTTCTTTTCTGTAAAAATTGAAGCTAAAGTTTTCAGGAATGCACACCATCCAAAAACCTTCAGGGATACCTTTATTCATAGAAAGCTCTTGATGTAGTGAAACACTTCCAGCGTCCCTTAATAATTCAACACTTTTATAGAAAGGACACACTCGTTAAAAGTGCATCCTCTCTATTCCATCCACTTCGCAAATGCCATTACTTGTAGAGGACATTTTCTTTAGAGACAGTAGCGATGCTGAAGTCGGAAAAGTACCTGTCATTTAAAACCGTCAAAGGAAATGTATACATATTTCTTCTGAAGGATAATGGCTCATAAATTTTCTATGAAAATCCTTATATTATAATAAAAGGATAATAATATAAATTTTCTGAAAAATCCTCACAAATGAAACAAACTTAATTCCACATAACAATCGAGTATATATTTTTCATTGAAATTTTCCTAGAATTTGGAACTTTTAATATCACTTTTTGCAGAATGGCATTTAACAAAGTTTCATCTTGACTTTTGGCATTGCTCCATATAGTAACGGATATTACAATTAAAAGAGGTCTTTGCAAATCGTTATTCTACCGACCTCGATTGAAACAATAAATCGATTACCATAAATCTCTTCTCGAATATCGGGTGGCTACGAGTTTCCAAACTTGGCAGTGAAAATTGTTGCTCGAAAACTTTAGTTCCAACTTCTTATCGGGAGACTTAGAAATTTAAACACACACTCTTCACATTAAAACTTTTCCGTGAACATAAGAATATACATGCCTTCCAATTAATTTGGAAGTGCACTCAGCTGTTGAATAATTTCTAAAAAAGAACAACTTGAGTATAATTCTATGCAACAAAGTGGAATATGTACTTTCTTAAAAAACAAGTGTTTTAGACTTTTATGTAGGAAATCGGAAACAGATTTCGACAGTAACGGATGGACTTTTTCACATGGATGGAAAAGTAAGTTGCCTAAAGCGAAATCGATAAGAAACTGAAGTTTCTCTAAGGTACAAAGGGAGAGGTCAGCTGTTTTTGTCGACTTCTCAATCGATATTTCCATTTCTTTTACCACAAGACTTTCTGGATGTAGTGTGTCAAAGGAATCGCACGTTCTAAGCACTTTCCATCATCCTCTGCGAACTAGATCCAGTTCTACAATTTTCTACAATTTTCTACAATTTACTACAATTTACTACAATTTACTTATAAAGGAAGAATCTGCTCTTTAATTCTCTCAAACTTACACTGAAGATCCTAATCAAATTATATTGCATTAAATCTTACATTTACATTTAGAAAAAAGTTTGTTTGATTCAAAGAAATTTTTTTTTATTATGGTGAGATCAATTTTTTTGATTTAAAGAAAATTTCTTTGAATCAAACAAATTTTGTTTAATTCAAAGATATTTTTTCTTTGACCCTATAGCAATGATACGTTTGTTTGATTGAATCAAATTTTTTTCTGAGTGTACAACTTATAAACAATTAATCTTCAAGTATTTATTAGTTTCCGAAATTAAAATCGCACAACTTCAACCAGAAGTTATCTACTCCTCGTTCATAGTACTGAACTTATTTCGTAGAAAAGTCACAATTTCCCTAAACTTGGAAATCTTTTTGAATTATTAAACTATCCTTACTTTCAAGCCAAAAAAAGTTTCTTAAATAAGATTTCCATCCATTTTTTTATAGTTTGATCTTTGTATAATAGATTTTTCCCTTCAATTAAATTCATATTAAAAAAGACATACATAAAAGGCGGTGAAAATAACTACTTATATGACGCTCGTGGGTCGTATTTTTATATCAAAGTTATATTTCAATCTTAACTGGAGACAATCATGCGAATGTTTTTGATTAAGGAGGTGATTAAGGAGGGTCTTGTCCAATGTCCATGATCTTATCAAACCTACACAGTCATCATAAGTAATGTTTGATCCCTTGAAGGACCAGTCAAAGTTATATTGCTTCTCGGAGTTTGTTAAATTTACTTTTAAAGAAAAGATAAATTTTCCAATTTCCACCTTCAAACTCAAATGATAGAAAGAAAACTTAATTTCAACTCTCGAACATTGCCGCAGGATCCCTTTTACATTCGTTAAATAAACCAATTGTCGACAAAGTGCTGCTACTAAACTTAATTGCGTTAATTTTAACTGTATTTCGATAAAAAAATTCTGAGAAGTTTCAGAATTATTAATACCTCTCAAAAATTGCAGGAAGGTCTTGAATATTCAAAAAAATTCTTTAAGATATTTTCTAAACACTTTGAAACTTTGGATTTGGAATTGAATCTTTAACAACATTCCAAAGACATATCCTTCCAGTAAATTTAATTAAAACTTGATCAAGCGATTGATTATTATTTTTTCATTGAACCTTCTTTTTCTGAAGAAAAATTCATCAAAGTGATGAAGTGTATTTCACCAATGGGAATTAAGTATGATTCAATGGTAAAGTTCGCAGGGGAAAGATAAAAGTTCTTAAAGAGAACAAGAGATATTTATTAATGTATAGATATTGTGAGATATTTACCCTAGTCTTAAATATCTTCACTATTATTAGGAGAAAAAATGGTAATCGAATATTTTTTTTAAAAACGAAATAACCCTTATGGAATTCTAATAGAAAATGATTAGTTTTGGAAGAAATTTTTTGGGTGAAGTCAGAAGGAAAAAGAAGATACGCTTTCAATTTTTCTATCCAGTGACTACTCGGGGTTTCGATCAGAGTTTCGATGGTCAGTAATGGTGTTTGGTGATTAATGACATGTCTGGCTTGCGTTGTTCGAGATAGCACTACTGTGCAGCCCCGTGTCCATCAACAAACCCCAAACACCTCGGAAATGTACACACGTCCCAGTTATGAAACTAGCCATGAGTCACCATATTAGCCATCGACTAAATCAGAATTTCATGCTTGAGCTCAGACCTGTCCAAACTCAAAAGTATCATGGGAATTCAAATGAAAGCTTCTTGCCTATTTCAGACAAGCCTTCCTTGTCCAACACAATTTTAATTGAAGCTTTCATATTTTACGAAAATTTATTTAATTTTTTATTTAAATTTATTTTTTTATTAAATTTAAAAAATTTTTTTAATTTATTAAATTTATTAAATTTTTTATTCCGTGTCCCAAAATTATATTTAGAAACTTTCAGATTTTTTAATAATACTTTTTTTCTGACACTTCCTTTACATTTTTTTACGTCCTGTAGTAAAATACTTTCATCTGAGTAAAATTTCTTTGCTTTACAAATTAGCATGTTTCCAACAAGGTAAAATAAAATTAAACTCACTCTAAACTTGTTTACGTTAATAACAGCAACGCACTTCATTTTCCCAGACTCAAAAAAAAGAGGATTGCCTTTAACTTCAGGTTTTACTCTTTTTCTTCTATGTCCCTGGAGTCGTGTTGCCTTTTTTCTTCTATTCCCGAGGAACAGAATTGAGATGACAAGACTAGAAAAGAGTAAACAAAGTTTAAAACTAACAAATAAAAAAAACGAAACACAAGAAGGAACCTGAATCGAGAAGAGAAAATCCCAAACCTTTTTTATCTCATATTCTTGAGATTACAAGGAAAAATATGGAATGTCTTAAAGTTGGATGGTTTCGAGAAAATAGATTTCGGAATTATATTCTTGATTCTGAAGCTTCCCTAGGCTCCATCTGGTTCCATTATCTACCTGAACGACAGATGGATGAATAAACCCTACAAAGCGAAAATTGCTCTCCTTTTTGATAGAATTGTGGATTTTTTTTCTTGATATTAAGTTGTGATCTTTTCTCCTTTTGTTGAAGATGATTCGAGTGTTTAGATAAAATCTCAGCTTTGTTCTCTTGACCTTGGATTGTTGAGATAGTAAATAATTGATAAAAAAGATTAGGTTTTGATTTTTGAAAGAATACTGAAATAAGTTTGAAATGTTTAAACGTTTTAGAGAATTTTTCAAATTACACACATGTTTCATACAATATTTATGTCACACTCGGTATCCTTCTTTTGTATGAGTGAACTTCTCATACTAAAAGCAATATTCGCAGCTTTACGTTGTCTTTATGCCGCACTTGAAATGAACTATTGCACCTAAAACTTTCCACATATTCTAAGCTAACGGTGCACGAGCAGGAAATTCAGGATTCGCCTGGTATTGGCAGCTTGCATGCTCACCCACAACATATTATACTGGTAAGCTGGTGCATTATGCATCAGCACTGTGCGTTATATAATTTATAGCTTCTATTGTACCTTGGATGTATGGCAACTTTGAAAATGTCGTATTTCCTTATCACAATTTGCTGGCGCGAAAAAAAATCATTCTTTTGTCCTTTACGCAATAGACCTTATCATGTCAAATATGTCAATTTTATAAGATCAATTTTTATTAATTCCGCAGAAAAACTGCGGTTAACAATACTGTTAATTTGAATTCTATCGTCCTTAAATATTAATGGTCAAGGAAAATTAAGAATTAGTCTGGAAACAATTAACGAATATAAAAAATGAAGTTTTGTAGTTTCACTCTGTTAAAAAACTTGGAATTTAAAAACCTGAGAACAATAAAAAAGATTTACCCATGTTTCCATTGAATACGTTAGTTCCTAATAAAAAAGCTCTTATGTTTAAGTATTAAAAGAAATTTTATAGGCATTGTAAATGGCGATGATGAAATTTTCCTTTCACTATAAAGCACATGTGAAAAGGTGACATTTTGCCTCGAACATCCAAATGCAGAATAGCGTAAGCTCGAACTGTGAAACTTTGTCGTAAAACTGCAGATGCAACGTTGCACAATCTCTGTACATATTTCACGTTAGCCCAGAGACGGAGAAGCTCGTTTTCGTTTCCTGCTGAAAATTGTCATTGTGATAACATGATAGCTGCTTGAAAATTGGCCTAAAAGCTCTCGTTGAAATCCTTATCGGCATTTAAGATCGGCTAGGTCAGATAACTTAGAAGAATGGTAATAAGGAACATTTGTTTCAGCCTTATTTTACTCGGAATTGAAAGATTACGTGAGATATACAAAATCTCAAAATCATTTAAGCTAAATTGTATAATAATCCTTAATGAACTTCATAAATTTTTCTTTTTATTTACCTTAGAATAATTTAATTTTTATTAGCATATCAGTTCGACCCTATTTATAGAAATCTTCCCCTAATTTTGTAAGCATCGTTATGTTTGCCTATATATGAAATAATAAAGCAAAGTAACAAGTTCTAATAAACATGTTGGATTGTGGAGTGCAACATATTCGTGTCCTGAAATCTGTAGCGAATTCCCGAATCTTGTGTGTATTATTCACACAACTAAATCCTGGGATTAGTCAGTGAATTTTAAACAGTTCCGGGCTTACCACACAACAAGTACATACATATATTTGTATCAGCTTACGAAGTATATTTTCTACCACCAACACTTTATTATTCACCTAGAAAATATCCACAAAAAATAGGGGATTAAGGATACGTAAATCCAGGTGGTAATTTTAGCTTAATTTTAATGCTAATTGTAATGTGTGTTTAAAAAAACTTTGTCGACTATAAAAGTACAATTTCACACATTCCTGTTTAAGTTAGAAACTCCTTTAATCATTTTTTAATTCGACTATTGCAAGTTTACGAATCTTTGACAAATAAATATTAACTACTTATTTGAAAAAAAATGTATGATTTCAGGTACATGGCCATTATGAACCCTTTGAAGCCCCGGTTAGGCAGGAGAACTACCCTCTGCATAGCAATTGCCATTTGGATCGTGGGGGCTGTTTTATCTCTGCCCATGCTGCTTTTCTTCACGACCTATACGCAAAACTTCACAACAGGGGAAGTTAGAGTCATATGTTATAGCGATTGGCCGAATCAGAATGTTGAGTATTTGTAAGTTTTTCCTGCGTAAATTTAATAACCGTAATATTAATATATATTTTGCATTTTCTATTTGAAAATCATCTAAATTTGAAACAGCACGAATTGAAATTCTATGAGTTTTATAAATTGCAATCATTCGATGCACTTTATTTAACAGTGAAAATTCCTCCTGCATTTGTAAATTATTTTGCATAACTAGTTAGTCTACGATAATGAAAAGAAGCTGTGCAAATCGAGTACTCTGATGGTAATGGACTCGACTTGGCTTAACGTAAATTAAATTGAATTGTTGAAACGAAGATCTTGAAATGCGAGACGAATTTTAAAGCTTAGTGAATGACAATCTTCAAATCTGACTTAAGTGAAACGAACTATTGTAAAGTTGCATAACACTCGGCATAACATGCATTGAAACTTCAAATGTTTTCTCATTTGCATTCGTAGAACAAGTAAACTAAAAGCAGAACTCTGTGTTGGAATAACTAATAAGTTTTCTGGCACATCTGAAATATTAAAGTGGTCTTTATGGTTCACCTGCTCTTCTTCCGACAAAATGTATTCTACTCATTGCAAGTTTGAAAAAATGTTGTAGAGAAAACAATTTTTAAGGCTTCCAATTTTTAAAATCACACAACATTAAGTACATATGTAATTGAATTAATATTATTGAAAAGTCAATATTTTTGAAAATTATCTTAAAAGTTTATTTATTATTTAAAGTTTTTTTTTTAACAATTTAATCAACATTAAAACATTAAAAGTACAGTAGCAACTGCACTTTTCTGTAAGTATACAGCTGTCTCTTGCGGCTTTCATTACTGTCTGACGTAAACTGCTGTTACTACTTGTGCCCCAGCATGCATGCAAAGGAGGTCAGTGGCGTAATTCTGGACTTTGTATCAAGTCTTACTTTTGCAATAAGAAAGAAAAATGAAATGTGAATTTACTTTAATACGCATAGAGTCATTTGAAGTCTTTTCTCTGTGCACAACACACTCCACAAAATTTTCATAGAAATTGAAATACCTTGAGCTTGATTGTCTGACTCTTTTTTCCTCATGAATTTAACTAATGTTCATTTGTGACGTTTTTATACATTTTACTAGGCTTCCTTCTTCCACCTTACTGTTACAAACAATTTTCTTAAACGATCTTTTAATAATATGAAAACGTTTTGAGAAAGAAGATTATATAATATTCTGTAATACTTTCTCGATTAATCATCCTCATTATTGACAAATTGAGAAATAATGAACGTCGCTCTCACACTCCTTGCTCATTAAAGATTATTAAGGCAAGAATGAAAATATCGAAGGAAGATTTTTCTTAATTTTTTCTTCTAAATTGTAAAAAGCAAGTCATTAATGAAGTCCTCAAGAATTTTACAGAATTTTGCCAATTAAATTCGAATCTTTTATGTTGATCGAAGTCATAGATAATTAAGAAGCTAATTATAAGGTATCAGCAGAAGAGTAAAATGTGAATCTTTTTTTAACTGAAAAATAATATTTTGTTACAGATACAATGTGTTGTTTATGTGTCTGACGTATTTTATGCCAATTGGTTCGATGACATTCACGTACGCGAGGGTCGGTTTAGAATTATGGGGCTCGCAAAGCATCGGGGAGGCGACGCAGAGACAACTGGATAACATAAAAAGCAAAAGAAGGGTAAGTTTTTATTTAAATCGATTGATTTACTACATTCTATTATTTATGATTTGTGCAATTACTGTTTTTGTTTTTACAAAGTTTCAGATATTTCTTTCTAGACTATTTTTTTAAGTGTCCTTCATTCTTGACCTTAGAAGATATTCTTTGAATACAAGTGACAATTGACGTGGAAAAAGAAACTCTATAAATGACCTCGATTAATTAAATCTTATATGTGCAATTTCCGTTCGTACTATAGCAGTTACGAATGCAAGACAAAGATAAGAGAATCCATGCAGGGAATTCGCGAGGAGGATTCACTTAGTGACATGATTCACCCTTCCTAAGCCATCTTCACTTTTCAGAAAAGACTGATAAACTTCCAACTTTTTTCTATTAAAAAATTTTCTAATATTTTAAATAGAAAATAGTTTTTACTCGTATTCAAATATTTAAGTAACAGTGACTCAACTTTTTCACTAAAAAAAAGTTATATTTTGGTAATAATTAGCATATCAGAGAACACATTTCAAATAATAGTTTCAGCTCATAAATTTCTGAGTAAACTTCCATTCGGGTCACGATTCATTTCCGGTGGTGAAGATAATCTAAGAAACTTATACTGTATACTCATAAAACTATCTCGCTATTATTTCTCTATTGTTATTTAGCAGCTTGTGTGTCGATTTAGAATATTTCCAATATTATACGACACTATAAAAGATAGTTTAGATGATTGGTCCAGTCCAAGGAATTTCTATCTTCTCTGATACATATAGATAAAAAATTCTGTTGTTACGTGTGACGATACATTCGAAAATACTGAACACAAAATGAATTGCGATTTCGAGTGGTCAATTTTTAATTAACGTACCCATGTTTCACGAGAAAATAGAATCAGCAATGTAATTGGAAAGTCGACACTGATATTCAATTAATTAAAGGCATAAATAAATTTATTTCCTGACGAATAATGTATAATTCTAAAATGACTTTTTTTAAATTGTTGTTTGTATATTGCTGTTGATATTGATGAAAATATATTGTGCACTTTGGTGAAAAGGAATCCAATTAGGAAATAAATGAATCTTGCTTCTTGCAGACAACGAAGAAATTATTTTAAGGCTTAAAAAGCATTACCGGTTCTCCTTTCTTGTCTGTCGAAATCACTCTCTAGAGAAGTGACATCAATTTGCTGCATAATTGAATAAAGCCTCGATCTCTTTACACGAACGACCTCCATATATTTTGCTCCTTGTGGAAATTCAAGAAATCATTTAATTTTTTCTTGAGTGCTGCCGCGTCGACAAGACCTCTGCAAATTTCCTTGTCAGTCTAAGAGGGCAAAAAACGATTCATTAGAATAACAAAGTACTCTCTTGTGCATCGACCTATTAAAATGAAGGTTTTTCGTAATTGGTTTTATTTCTGGTAGCGCGGAAATTGATGTCTTTCTTATCATAAAAACCTACGCAAATGATTTAATCTTGTTAGAATTCGTAGGCGTTATTTTTTTAACACGTGCACGAAAAACGGACGAATTTGTAGACGAGATAAGAAAAGACGAAAATCCAATTAGGTTTAAGCTCTGTAAAGATGTCCTGGATTAACATTCATGGTGCCGGAAGTCAATCGCGTGTGGTCGGTAAAGGAGTTTACGCTAAGCTCCTCTATAACTTGTAATTAGGCAAACTTGACGTACTACCTGTTCGCCTCTTCCTTATTCCTATGAACCTCCGGTTGTAGCGTCGTCGGCTCCTTCCGGAACTACCTCAATTCTACCGTTATAATCCACTTAGACATCTTTCATCACGGTTCAATAATTTTTCTATAGTGTCTCAAAATTCGATTGGGTTGGACTAAGATAACAAAATATCTATCCAATCGTTTAAAGACAAGATATGATCATGCCACAAATTACGAAGCAGAGAAAATACATTTTGCTGAAATGCCTGAAAGGTTTCAATCTATAGAAATCACATATTGTTCGTGTGGGCTGAAAAAAGTTGAGGCCTCGGATCAACAGGATAACCCTTCGAATGTTATATATTCAGTAATTTCACCCTTGATCGAATAAACCCTATTCAAAAAAATATATGGTAATACAGAGTGATTACCATTGAGGTGTAATGATTTGTAAAATAGACTGATGTATTCCTAAACATATCAGAATCGGTCGATTTCAGTCACTCAATACTCTCAATACTCAATACCCTAACAACTTTGCACCGAGAAAAAAAGTTTCTTCGTTTAAGAGGAAAATTTCTTTTACAAAATCCTCTCAAAAATGAGCATATTCCTCTATGAATTAGATTATTTTCCTCTACGTTTAAGAGGATTCCTCTTTATTTGAGAGAATCCTCTAAAATTAAGAAGAAAACTTTATATACCATATTGTAGAGGGAAAATTGCACCAGAATAAGAGGAATCCTCTTAAACGAAGAAACTTTTTTTCTCGGTGTGAAAATATCTTTTCCATTAACAAATAATCAGTATTTTCAGCTCAAAGCTGGAAATTGAAAATTTAAAAATTTGTATTAAAAGCGACATTAAATAGTTATCGACAAGTGGCTGAATAAGTTTAGGCGATGCATCAGTTAAATCTAAAATATGAGATAATATGCACAGCCGTTGATAGATTTACATGTAATTAAGCATTCGAAGCACATTGTTATCGTCAATTTGCATATTAGGAGAAGCTATAAACAATAGTAGATTGCGATTGCCAAGCATAATTTCCATTGTGCATCTACTCCTATTTTCACGCCTAACAATTCGATCACGGCTTGTCTTTAGATTGACCAAAATTCGCAAATTCCATACCATAATTCACTTCACCTCGATGCGACTGAATTACTGCACTATAATTAATTGGCTCGTCATTAATGAATTTATTTGATTAATTCCTCCCGTTTAATGGAATATTGTCATCATTATTCAACATTATTAATCCATGCTTGTGAAACTAATTGCATTAAGGGTAAAAATTGAATTGCATCGAGAGAAAGAAGATGAAAATATTGTAAAGGAAGTTTAGGAAGTATGAGATTCCTTAAGTATTTTATTTTAAACTTGACGAACAATTTCCCTTAGAGGCTTTGAGTATCCTTTCCACATCGTTGGCTCGTACGTAGAGGCTTTGCGAGTAATTCTATGAAAATGCGGACATAGGTATGGCACTTGAGAAGCCTTTAGCTTTAAGAAAGGAACGAAGAGTAAAGAATTTTTATAAGATATAAACGGGGTGGTAAAAATTTAAACCGCAATTTTCACTCCTTTAAGACACACTTCTTTGAAGCTGCAAGAAGGTACTTAATCTTTTTATTTCTTTTCTATATACGTATATTATGCAAAAAGGCTTCTCTATAAGATCACAGTAAAAGCTAGAAATCCTTTTAGAGCTTAATTCGGTATTAAAAAAGCCCATTCAACAAAATAATCCCATTTCAGTTTGATATGAGATTCTGATAATAAAAGAAGTTCGATTTGGAAATTAAAATAGACCCCAATATGAGATCGCATATGTTTGATGAATTTAAATTAAAACTTATAAACTGAAATGACATGTTATACAATGGTATAAAAGCATCTATTAATAACATCTTTTATTCCCGAGAACAATTTTAGTTGGAAACTTTATATAATTGCAGATTACGATTGTAGGAAAGCCGTTGAAAAGATCGATTGAAATGAACGGCAATGCAGAATATGATTTCTTATAATTTGCAACCGTTTAAGGGTAATGAAACTAGATAATTGAGTTCGGAAGAGTCATAAAAGTGAAAAAAGCATATGAGAAACTTTGAAAATGTAGAATATCTCCGGTAACGAGAAGTGGTGCATTAGCGTACCATTACTGTCGTTTAATTGCTCTCTAATCTTCCTCAAACCCTTTTATGCTCTTGATTAGTGGGCAAAGAAGAGAAAAGCTGTTCCCACAAAACCAAGACCATCTCAAACTCAAACTAACTACATAATTAGGCTTCTCGTAAAGGAGCAAAAAGCTAATATGAGTCAACAGCTAACTTTCTTCATAATTCAAAAATACATATCAAGTTTTAGCTAATAATTTATCAACTCGATCGTTATCCAACCTTCTACGATTATAATATAAATTTATAGTGTGAATTGAAGCGAAAATTTTCTCTAACTATATTATGTTATCAGAATTTAAATAACTTACTTATTTATGATTGTTAAAGAAAAAATTGTAAGTTTTTTTTTTTACTTATTGATTAAGTAAATGTAAAAATAGTTAGAAACGTGAAAATATTAATTAAAGAATTAAGTACAATATGCAATGTATGTGAAATCTGTTAAGAGCTCTTTTATTGTATTTCCGTCTTCGAATTGAGGAGCTTTTATTGATTTTCGATTATGTTAGCCAAGTAGTAATCTGCATCCCAATCGGCTTCTATTTTACAAGTTGAAACCGTAAACCAACTGGACTGGAAAGAAAATGAAATGAGTTCGTAATAGATTCTGTAAAAGCTCGAATTACAAGCTGCAAATTCTTAATTGGCAAACAATGATAATTGAAATTCTAAGGAGGGGAATTGAAACAGGAATTACAGAAATGAGTTCAATACTGTCTTTTCATTGTTTCGAAATATTTAATATAATTTACTTATTTTTATAAATAATGATACCGAAGAATTCATAATATATTATAAATTTCGAATGCTTTTTTCAAGAATCGAAAAGAAATTTTCCGTGAAGCTGAAAACACTTTAATGAAAACTTTTTTTCTTGATTTAGTATCTCTTTAATTGATTCTCCACGTGGAACATCAAAGCTTCACTGCACGTTGCATTGAGACTACTCCCGGAGGCAATTGAACTCGACTCACCAAGTTTACCTATATTAGAATTTATGTTTACGACATTGGTTGGGTGAAATTGCGCGTTCAGATTTAGTCGCAATTAATTTTATGAAGTGAACGACCACAAAATTGCGCTCTATTTTTATAACGAAGTCAAACTTTTTAAAATAATTTTTAAAAGTTTATATCTTGAAGTTTCTTGCACTTCCTGTTCTTCAATGAAACTTTCTTAGTTTCATCACCTTAAAATTTACTTTAAAATTTAAATTAGTTTTTATTATAAGCTAGAGTAGAATTGATTTTAACAAAAAAAGGTCTCATTTTACTAATTAGACTTTGAGTTTTGACATCTCATTAAAAACCACTTTGGCTTCTATTGAATTTCCTCATTAGCAAATGACTTTATAATATACAATGACTTTATAATACACAATCAAGTAAATCGGTTTCAATTAATTAAGGCGTCTAGGTGAGGCTTTGAATTTGAGTATAAGCATACTAATAAGCATCATTTTTTTAAATTCAAGTTTACCCTTTCCACAGTCATATTATCTGACAAAAATGCAGAGATTCCTTTAAACGATTGGACAGATTAACACGTTTCAATTCTGATTCGAATTTATCGGAAATATCTACAAATTCGTTTTGCGTATATATAGAATAGTGGATCGACTTTCTGTCAGAATGCGGAACGCGACGCATGTGTTCGTCGATACATGTCTCTCACTTAATTGAAAATCGTGGCTGTACATAATATTTTAGCAAGCGATCCAATTACATAATTTTACATTGAAGATAAACAAAACAAGATGGAACAGGTGGTTTCAGGAACATGACATTCATACACAATTTAGTCTTTAGCAAAACTCGTTCAACGTAAAACACACATTGATATTACAAAACGGAAAATTGGATACAATCGTAAATATTGTCAATATTGTTCGAAAACGATGATCATACATTTTGTCAGGAAATTTTTAAAAAACAATTTGTTCTCTGCGTGTCTGACCAAAATTGATGGTAACTACTGTATGTACTCTAACAATTTATGTTTTATCGAATTTCAATATTAACTTTCTGGGACTTTATAGAATTTTTCCAATTTTGAATTGATATTTACTTTAAATATACTTTGCAATGCAATTATGTATGACCAAACTCGATTATAACTACTGGCTGACCAAAAGCTCACCATTTCTACTTACGGAGTACGCACTGTAAAATGAATTTCTGTAAACGCGATTATTATCTATTATTATTTAATTATAAGTAAATTACATAGAACTGTTAGCAACAGCTGTGACATTGTTCATTATTTGATGTTTTTAAATTCTTCTCGTTTTACGCAGTAATTGTATTTTCCACTGAAACGTGGTATGAAGAAACTTTGTAACCGTGTTAAATATTGTTAAAATGCAAAACAGCCACGAAACTTTATCATTATGCCCTTTATTACTACATTCCGCTTTTGAAAAAAGTCCAAGTCTCTTCAACAAAAGATAAATAATACAAAATAAACAAAAATAATAATTATTTAATTCAAGTTGATATTTTCCTCTTACTAAATTATATTTAAATCTCTAAATAAAAACTTGTTTTTCATAAGTGATTTATTATTTTCTTCGATAATCTTCTATTCTCTAGACGTAGCTTAAAGAAAAAATGATTTTTCTTCTCAATGAAAATGTTATATTAGAAATATCAGAAGAATATAGGTTTTCGACTAAAACCAAACTTGGGTTTTCGGCATGACGTAGCTTTACTTATGTAAAGCTTCTTACTCCTATTGTTATAATAGAACCACAGAACAGAAAATTATCTGTCTAAGTGCAATATGAAAGGGAGCGGAAAGCAAGAAATGGAGATTAAAATATCATTGTATGACATTCTGGTTAAACCCTCTAAATTCACGTATGCAAGATATGAGCACGGTACGTGCAAAACCTTTTTCGCTAGATAAATTATGAAAAGCCACACTATAAGATAATGAGGGGTCGAAAAGAGAGAAACATATTTTGAATAATTTATGACTCCTTCATTTTTCGTGTAAATCCATCCTCTTGATGTCTCTTGGGTGTTATATCTTTGGACCTTGAGTCTTCGTACAATGAGAATATACCCCACAAGGGTGCTTTACAAAATACATGCTGAGTATGCCAACGTAACGAAGAAAGGGGTCTTCGTCTCCTGCGGACTCAGATACCAATCCAGAATCGGTTACGACTTCCATACATTTTACGATACGCCGTTCCTACGAGAGAAAAAAACTGTTTATTTTATTATTTTTTTTTTATTGGACTATTTGCTTACCTTTGGCACCTTAACAAGAACTTTTAGTACCATTTCTTTATAAGAATGATAAATGATTAAAAATGAAATGATTAAAAATGAAATGTTTAAAAATGAAAGGAATTTAAATCCATCTCAATTCTTAATTTAAAGTGTTCATATTAAATTTTAGTTAATCTCCAAGGATTAACCCTGGAGTTTATTATATAACTCCGGTAAGATATAAAAACTTTCCTGAATAACTTTTCATTAATCTCTTAAAGATTAATTTTAAAGAGACAAGACTCAAGTACAATACCTGCTAAAGTATTATTCTCATCTTTTGTATTATGTCACCAGTTCTGCAAGCCCACTGAACACCATAAAGCATGGGAGAATAGCAGCTTTCGGAATTATATCTAGAAACCGAGACGTAAGCTTTGAAGATACATAACTTAACTGTGTGATAACTAGATTTGTTAGTCATGGTGTGGCTCGGTTGACAAACGTTGCAAGCGGATGTTTGAAACTAAGGAAATGTACAGAGATACTATTTTAGTGTGCTGTCATTTTGAATTCCATAGAATCTAGAAGCATTCTCTTTTACTGTTCGTATCAACAAAATTAATCATCAAAACTTGAAACTCTTTTAGCATATATAGTAAAATGGAAAATCCTTCAAGAAAGAAGTATTATAATTTATCGTAATGAGAAAATTACTAAGGAAATGAGAAATGACTAAGGAATATAAAATTCCAGGAATATAAAATTCTGGATAAATCGGATGGAATGATTTTAAGTACATTGCGTGTAAACGGCAATGCAAGTAGTAAAATCCCTATTATCGTCAGACAGCGAATCGTAAAACACTTTGTGGATCGTCAAAGATTATCTACTTTTTGATTTCCACAAAATGTGTAGAAAATCAAACATCTGTTTGAAAAACATCTGTCCTGGAAAAAGAATACTTTTCTTTAAATGAATACAAAATTGCCTTCTTTTATTTTAGAAAAAATGGATAATTTTTAGTTATCTAATTATCTAAATCATAATTAGTAGAAGATTTTACATCTAAAAAGTTGCTTAATTATTAACAAGAATATATTAGCGTTCAAAATTGAATGGATTATGCGAATAGTGTAATTTTGTCTTTAAAGAAAATATCAATCAGTTTCTCTATAGTCGGAATTGTGTACCTATGGGTAAAATATATGATAGCCTCAGTGATTTGCAATTCCGAGAGTAATACGCGAGTTGTTGATAATTATCGCATAGCATGCTGGACTTGACGATGAATCATTCAAACTTAATGCGATTATGCACATAAAAAGTAACAAATGGATACTGCAAAGTAAAGTGATGGATTAATCTTGTAAATTAGCGCTCTAAAATGAATCTTTCATGTTTCCTCCACAAATTTTCGCAGGTCTCGGAAGTCACTGAATTATGTACAGCTTCAAAATTATTTATTTATTTTGAGCGTTTCACAGTGAAAACTGAGATACAAATTTAAAAGCAATCCAAAAATGCAAGGATTTAAATTTTATAGCATTTTAAATTCAAATTTTCATCCCTATTAGTTACCCCTATTCACCCCTACTAGTTACACTAATTTTTCAAAATAGTGTTAAAAAAATGATGGAAAAGATGAACGGCTTTAAGAGAAATAAAATGTTGGTTTGTATAAAGTAAGAATATCTTTAAAAAAGTTTAGCTAATGAAGAAAGTAATAGGTATGTGAATTTGCTGAGAATTTTTTATATTAAGCGGACCAGGAAAATAATAGGAAAACTTTGCAAGGAGTTATGAAAGAAAGTGCCGGTGGCGATAGGATGGGGATCTGAATAACAGGACCAGTTAGAAGGACAGAAACTCCTTCAGTCACCGTTTCGTTGGCCTTAATTTAGCCTGTGTGAAAAGGACTGCAACTCTGTTTAAAAAGTTGATTTCAATGAAGAAAAAACTCATTGAGAAGTCTAAACATTTATTCAGAAAATGTTTGCTATTACTCAAGTTACTTCGGCTATAATTTCATCAGAATTTTTTAGAGTTAAAATCTGCTTTAAATTGCACCTCACGTTATTTTAGAATTACATTTTTTCATTTGAATTCCAGTGAAAATATAAAGTTTACCTTCAGTTCCCATTCTCAATTTCCTATACAGTCAAGTCAACTTACGAACGGTACAGGATATAGGGAAAAGTGTAAACGTTAATCTTGGTAAACAGACACCAACAAAAATGCGGAAAAGGTAACGTTGCCAAGAAATTGAATTTGTTGAATCGATCTTATTCGATAATATTATGTCATAAATTTTTAGATTCGTAGCACGTTTTGTAAGATTCTGTTCACTTTTATCATCAGTTTCAAAAGCGAGAAATTCAATATGCAGATATCAGTATTCAATCGAGTCTGGAGAATTCAAAGGATGTGACACTTTTTTTTAACGAGGGCAAGTTATTACACTAAGTATTCATATTTTTCTTCATCTTTGAACTTACAGTGTCGAACATGTAGAAAGATGTAGAACAAATGTTTCTAACTTTAGAATGGAGATAATAACTGTACCCTAATTCTGCACAAATATTAAATTAATAAATAAACTAAAGCTTTCATGATTCTTACTTGAAGAGATGTACCAAACAGTTTACCTCTGGAAGTGTTTACGCAGCTTATGTATATCTCGGATTCATGAACGTGCCGTATAAAATTAATTCAAATAAGATGTTCGCTAATTGTTTTGCTTCAGCAAGCAAGAAACTAGAAACTCCTCAATCTTCTAAACTCAACTCCTTGTTTTTCGAAATGAATATTCACTATTCCGTCATAATTAGAGAAGTTTACTCAAAGTTCGAGTATACTTAAATTAAAAATAATTCAAAAGGAGACAATCAATCAATTAATTAATCGTTTAAGTGAATCGATTTGTGGTAATGTTGTAATATTGAATTAATTATTGTTCCAGGTCGTTAAAATGATGATCGTAGTCGTGGTCATCTTTGCGGTTTGCTGGTTGCCATTTCACGTGTACTTCATAGTAACGTCATATTTCCAGGATATTACAACCAGCCCATATGTTCAAGAGATCTATTTAGCAATTTATTGGCTAGCAATGTCTAACAGCATGTACAACCCCATCATTTATTGTTGGATGAATTCTAGGTGAGTACAAAATTGTAAAGTTAATGCATAGTATTATAAAGTTCCTAAGTGTTACAAAATACTGGAAAACTCCTGAATAGTGAGGAACATAAATTTCTGTTGAATTTCTTTATCTAGCTTTTCTCTTTTTTCTTTATACATACGTTTAATGAAAAAGCCCTTTAAAATATTTTATTTTTCAAAGAAAGAATTTCCTTTCGCGAGGGAATATTAATTTTCCTAGAAATTTTGCAGTCGCTAGAAGAATTTTAAGCTTTACGAGATAAATTTTTATCATTAAATAACATTAGGAGTAGTAAGGCAAGAAGTCTGGTGCATTTAAAAAAAAAAGTAGTTTAGAAGTGTAAAATTGTGAAAACGTGAAATTGCATATGAAGCTAGAATCTAAATAAATTTCTTTCAAGTTCAGCAAAATGTAATTCAATCCTCGATCTTTAGGTTCCTACCATAACTTGGATAACTTTAACGATGCTGTGGAAATGTAAGAAAAATATGTTTACCATTGGAATAAAAAAGTTTATTTGAATATATTCTTGCTTTGAAGTCAAATACATAATTGTCGCAAGTACATCAGACTTGTCAGAAAATGTCTAGCTACTAGACATTTTGACAAATCTAGCAGCTAGTCTGACAAGTCTGATGAACTTGCGACAGTTGTATTTGACTTCAAAGCAAGAATATATTCAAATAAACTTTTCTATTCCAATGGCAAACACATTTTTCTCTCATTTCCACAGCATCGTTAAAGTTATCCAAATTATGGTAGGAACCTTGAGATCGAGGATTGAATTACATTTTGTTGAACTTGAAAGAAATTTAATTCACTTACTTTTAATGCAAGTCGGCAAACTTTGTGCCGTTTCATTCATTATTCAGCCACTCAAAACTGTAACGCAAAAGAAGTTTCTAACTCTTTATACTATAAAAACTTAAAAACGAACTTTTTTAAAATAGTTAATCAAATTAAGGGTATTGGAGCCAAGATCCAATCTAAAAACTCGATTTCTTCATTTTACTTAACAAATATTAAATTTGGAATTTTTTCCCTCGGTAGAATTAATCAATTTTTAACTAGAATTATGCGCACAGAGCGAGAAAATATCTAGTTCAAATATTTTTTAAGTAAAATGAAAATATTCAATTTTTAAGTCAGATTTTGAATTCTTCATTTTATGCAAAACGTATCAAAACTAAATATTTTTTCGCTCTGTACGCAGTCTTATATTGGAAAAAAGATTAGTTCTACAGAGCGAAAAAATATTTAACCATAATTTTCGTTGAGTAAAATGAAGAATGGAATTTTAAGCTTAGCACTTGGATCCAAGGCCCTTAATGAATAATATCTCTGAGAGACATTGGGTCGTTAAAAATTAGTTAAAGCTCTTAATCTTTGTTTGCTTGAACATAATGAGAGTAAGGAACATCTTGTCCAATTTCAGGTTTCGCCGAGGATTCGCTCAATTCTTCTCCTGGTGTCCGTGGGTGCATGTTACCCCGGAACCGACGCTGTCACGATCGGAAGCCGTGACGTCGCGTTATAGCTGCGCTGGAAGTCCGGATGCTCATACACGGATCTCACGGAACGGTACGTCCTGCTCGTCCTTGGATCGTCCTTGCACAACGACATCCTCAACTCCCAGGAGCGAGTCGTGCCTCGAGCTCGACGTCCTGCTGGAAGAAAATCGGAAAAATGAACAGAGAGAAATTGTGACTCGACTCGACCGAAATACCGACGACCTTGACTTACCCATCACCTGTACTAGAACCATGAGTACCGCCAACACCGCCATCATCATCGCCAAAGACTGCGACACCTTAACTTCCTAGCGCGTCTTCCATTCAGAAAAGAAACGTATTTATCTTTTTTTTAGTTTTATTCTTCTTTGCCTTCCTTCCTTTATATTTTCTTTTCTTCACCCTGGAACTGACTCTTTATCTCAATAAAATGTTACATTTTCCAGGAATGTTTATCTGACTGAGTATTTATGGAGGAAATTGGAACGACTTTTATTTCTTTCCACCTGCACTCTCTCTTCTTCTTTAGATTCACAATGCTATTTATCCTTCTTATTCTTCAGGGTGAAACAGAATCTAGAAACAAGATAATCTTTTTATTACATGCAGGATGGTCTCTCAGGACTTTTTATCAATGCAGTGAATCATTTCCATTTGAAGATTCAAACGTAAATAATAGTAACCGTACAGCCTTTTCAAATTCTGACTTATTTCATTTTGGACAAACGCTTGACTTCTTGTAATTTCCTACTCGTGACTAATTCTATAGGATCCTATTACCATTAAATCATTTTCATCAAATTTGGCAAACTTGATTATCTCCCATTCTACAAGAGCCTTCCAAAGTTCACCGTTTCGTTTCGAAATATATATATATAATTATTACTAACTTGATAAATTTGTAATATGCTACTCAAATTTTCAAGGTGTCGGTTCTTCAATTGTATCTTCTTCTCAGAGAGTATTCAAAGTTTATCTTAATTTTAATAAATCAAATTCTAATTAAGCTTCTCATCTTTCAACTTTAAGGGTGTTGGAGCCAAATTCTAATAAAAAAATTCGATTTCTTCATTTTACTCAACAAATATTAAATTTGGAATTTTTTCCCTCTGTAGAATTAATCAACTTTTAACTAGTATTATGCGTACAGAGCGATAAAATATCTCATTCGAATATTTTTTAAGTAAAATGAAAATATTTAATTTTGAAGTTACATTTTGAATTCTTCGTTTTATACAAAAAGTATCGAAATTAAATATTTTTTCGCTCTGTATGCATTTTTATATTTGAAAAAAGATTAGCGCTATAGAGCGAAAAAATATTTATCTATAATTTTCGTTGAGTAATATGGAGAATAGAATTTTGAACTTAACACTTGGGTCCAACGCCTTTAATGGAAAAACTGACACCCTGTTTGTTTGAAATCTTTTCTGGAACTATTGTCCTGCTACGATGCTTCTTAGTTTAAGAATTTAATAACCGATGGGCTGTTCACTCTCAATTCAGTTTCCATGAAAGTGTAATAAATAGAATATATTATAAATATTTCATGTATTATTTGTGCTATTTTATACTAAATGCGATCTACTCGAGAGAGAACAGCCATTCGTTAATAAGGGACAATTTTAATTACATTTTCCGTACATATTCTCTTTGATTCACATTCGGTTAAAATTCTTCTGATGAATTGATGCGGAATTGTTCAATAATCAAAATTTGAATTAAATTGATATTTTTTTCAGGCACAGTGCGTATTCCTCTTCACTTGCAGTCGACGAGAGACGAAAGTTTATCTCGTCACCGAGGTCGAGGTAAAAAATGGAGAACTGCACATAACCGAGGACACGTGTCCTGACAATTAGAAGATACATCGCAGCAACAACGAGTTCACACCTGGATATGATTCAAGATATCTTGGTTCACATCCTTCACACTGGCTGCTTCAAAGTTCCATGATCAGCTTCCAAAATTTTATTGCTGGGAAAAAAGGGATAAAATTAAAAAGTTCATCAACCTACAATAATTAATTAATTCTGGTACTGATTTGTGTAAAAAAAATTAATAAACAAGATTTAAGGGTGTTGGAGTCAAGTTCTAATCTAAATATTCGATTTCTTCATTTTACTCAACAAATATTAAATTTGGAATGTTTTCCCTCTGTAGAATTAATCAATTTTTAACTAGAACTATGCGTACAGAGCGAGAAAATATTTAGTTCAAATATTTTTTACGTAAAATGAAAATATTGAATTTTGAAGTTAGATTTTGAATTCTTCGTTTTATGCAAAAAGTATCGAAACTAAATATTTTTTCGCTCTGCATGCAGTCTTATATTTGAAAAAAGATTGGCGCTAAAGAGCAAAAAAATATTTATCTATAATTTTCGTTGAGTAAAGAGAAGAATAGAATTTTGAGCTTAACACTTGGGCCCAACACCCTTAAGATTTAGATTTAATAATTTAAAGATTTTAGAAAAGGAATTTCTCAGATGTTCTAAAGAATAAAAATTTGTATGGTCTCTTTTAAAAATTATATAATTAGAAAACCAATTTATTAGAGAAAGTCCAGTTTTAAGAATTTGAAGATAAAATAAATTATACATATATTTTTAATCTTTCTATTGCTAAATTGCAGTATTATAGATTATAAATTATAAAAGTTCGGAACAACATATTACATAAACAATTTTGTGTAAATTGCGGGCTATGAAATAATTATTGTAGGTTGAGTACAATTCTTTATATTATCTCAACTCAAGACATTTATATCTGCAGTAATAAAAGGCTGCAGTATAAAATAAGTTGACAGGAGCTTTATCTATCATTTAAATTTCTCGAAGTCTTGCAATTCTATCAAAATTAAATTTTGTAAAATAATTCAAATAACGATTCCGAAACTTTAAGTTTCTACCAGTACCAAAAATGGTTTAATATATTTTTAAAAAATGTGATTCTTCGAGGAAATTGAGAGATAGATCAGCAAAAATGCATTTGTGTAAATAAAAAAGTATTACTCCTATGCGAAATTACAAGACTTGTAATTTTCCGTCGGCTGGCCCGTCTGTTAATTATACAAATATTTAAATAAGAAACGAATTTCATTACTCAATTATCTCTTAAATTTAAAAAAGCTTTAAACGAATGTCTCACTCTCATCTTAAAAGTTTCAAACATTTCTCAAAGAAAAGTTGGTAATAAAATTGCCTCCATAAAAACTCCATTAAAAATCTTGTATTATAATTCTTTTATGTTTAGAATAATTAATTTTAAATATAGCGTGCCTTTTATTATATATTAGATGATTTAATTATATTCAGATAAATTGAATAAGTCTGATTTTTAATTACTTAAACTTTATTTAATGGCTGCATGCTAAAAATAAAAGTATTCAAAAGACAAGATATTTGTAAGAACCCAACTTACACTATATGGAACCAAAATTATTTAAACCTTATATTTGAAAAATCGAGAAGAATAAAACTGATGTGCACAATAATTATTTATCTTTTTTTATCTGACAGTTGAAACTGAAAAGAAAAAATACTTTAATTTTAAATTAATATAAACAAATATTCAATGGACCAAGGTGTTATTGCTGACGCTGGAATAAAATTAAGTAATGTTAAATATAGTATTTTGTAAGTAAATGGACTTCAGAACAATCAATGTTATATATAAACACTATTATAAATGTACATATGTATGCATAAATGTATATATGTAGGTAAAAAATGTGGCTCAGTTGTACCTTCTTGTATCTTCAGTGCATTCAAAGAAGCAGAGATAAGAATTTAATTGATTTCGATTAAGGTGACTTTGAATGTTAAAAACTGCAAAAAAAAAGTGGAACCGATCTACTATTTTCTCCATTTACAAAGCACGGAATCAATTATTAATAAATAGAACCTTTTCAAAGTCGATACATTTTTACTAGAAATAGGACTACTTAGGAAGTTGAGATTTTTAAATTAAAACTAATGCCATCAATTTCAATGAAGAAAAGGTGCAACTCGCCTTTCCATCCACAACAATGGTGCTTGAATGATTAAATAAGAAGCTAAGTTGCTTGGTACATATAATTTTAATGCACACAATCATCATGTTCCTAAATGTAGATAGGCTAAAATATCATAAATATAATGCGTTTTAATGCAAGGAATGCCTGACGTATTAAAATATACGTGGTATTTCTGCTTTGTAATATAAGTTAGTAAATTAATTGGAAGGTAATGACAACCTTAAGAGAATAAACTGACCCAATAATTTTTTTTAATTTTTAAAATACCTAAAGCATTTAAACTAAATTAATATTAACTCAATTAATTTTATACAGTTATTAATTTTCCCAAAAATTTTAATTAAATTTTCTTTTAAATAGGTTTCAAAAATTTACCTTTATATTTTTTATAGAAATAAAAAGACACTGTATTAAGGAACTAAAAGTATCATAAAGCTTCTTCACGATTTCTAAGTAAAAACTCGTATTTGGTACAGATTTCGACATGAATTGTCATCTTTAACTACGGAGCGAAAATACTCTGGGAAAACCAAACGCTTTCTAATACGTATATGTATGATGTATAAATAAATGTAAAAAATTGCTAGTATTAAGGGATTGTAACTGAAATATAATTACAACTACGTGTATGTATATCAGGATAGAGTACATGTGCATAATTTTCCCTAAAAACTGCAAGTATCCTTGACCTCTCAAAATCCTTCTACTTCCAATGAATACATTCCTCTTTAACTTTTGCATTTTCTACATATTTTTAAACATAGAACTTATTTTGGGATTTGATGAAGGAATTCTTATTGTACGAAAATGTACTGGCGTTCAATATTTTGAAAGAAAATGTTTAAGAGTTAATGTTTAAAAGTTTAATGTTTTACCAAGAAAAAATTATTATAAGTAGGATTAAATAAAATTTATTTTACGTTTCACTGGATAACTTATTGCAATACAATATCGTCATTAACCCGTTGACTGCGGATGACGTGTATACACGTCATGAAAGAAAGTTCCACACATATTGGGCCCACTTTGCGATTTTCGCTCTGCACAGTCAAAGTATTAATTTAAAGTAGACAATAAATAATTATCGCGGTTTAAACGACAAATCCAAATTTCCTCCTTTCACATTCACTTCCTGCCAATTTGCTAAGGAAAGCGTGGTTGGTTCCATTCTATCCGTGAATAATATTCCCTGCAAAAATGTTATTCTAAGTATATTTAAATATTTATTTAGATAGATTAGAGAACGAAAAGCGAACTTAAGAATTTGAGTCGAAATTACATTCAAATGATCCATTTCATGTTGAGCAATTCTAGCACCAAAGTTTTTTGCATGCCACTCATGGATTTCACCATCAGAGTTTAATCCCGTTATAAGAACTTCTTTATATCGAGAAACTTCTGCTTCATATCCTAAAGTGCTCACACATCCCTCGTTCAAACGGATCACTCCATGATCGATAACTTTCATTTTAGGATTTATAAAAATTTTTAATGGAATAGGTTCAAGCTGCTGAGCTTTCCTTCGAGTTGGGCCAGCAAGTCTAACCACTGACTCAGGGAGCTCAGCGGCAAAAATTTGCATGGGAACACCAATTTGAGGTGCAGCTAAACCGCATGCTTCATAAAATCTCATCACTTGTATCATTTGATTGATTAACTGAAATCAATACAAGAAAACAGTAATTGCGTTTTTAAGGCTTCACAGTTCCTATAACTGCAATATTATAATTGAAAATCAATTACACAAAATGTAACTATTAATACTTACGTATTGAAATTCCTTTGTTTTTATTAATTCTGGTTCCACTAGGCGTGCAGGTTGACGAAGAACAGGGTCTCCAGTTTGACAAACATGTTCATATGGTGGTTCTACTTTTTTTGACAAACCGATTTGTTTTACGTAGAATACAAGTTTACGAAGAGAGCGATTCATGACCAAATTCAAGAAACGTGATTCTTCTATAACTATAAAAAAATCCCTTTCACAATTAATACCATAAGAAAAATTTTCTAATTATGTGTCTAAATTTTAGCTAAAGGCTAAATTACTTTCGGGGGAAGATCAAACTCAAAACGTCAAGGTTGTCAACGAGAGGGATAAAAAATGGCCCAAAACAAAATTGGTAACAAAGTTTATGAGCAATCCCTTATCTGGTTATTATTTATTTTACTACATATAAGTATAATCTCTAAGAAAAAGGGTAATGGATTCTATTAAAGCGTAAAGAAATTATTGTGATAATTACATAGAGATAATTAATCATAATTAATTAATCTAGAATCTTACCTACACACTTTACAAAATTCAATTTTTTCTATACTGATGACATGTGCTTTAAATTATGAACTTTCTTCTTTACTTGTGGTTTGTCATAAATATTTGAGCTATACCTAAGTAGAAATACTCCACTTTTCACTCAAAATTAACTTACTTTAAGTTATGTTTAATTTTACTAATCATAAAAATTAAAAACAGTTTTTATAGGTTATGTCACATGTGTCAGCAAAGCAGACGACAAAAAAATTATGTTTGCGCATGTGCGTAAAATTGACACTGATTGGTTAAAAATTCACCGGTAGTTTTAAATATACAAACAAATCATTAAACTCAAAAAATATTCTGCTATATTCCTTAAACTTTCATAAAGAACACTCGTCTGTAAAAAACGTTTATATTTCGAAATTTTTTAATAAAAATTCCATGGAATTTCCTACTCTTAATAAATCTATAAATTTTAAATTTTCTTTAAATTAGCGCTTGCGTAATTATATTTGTTTGGTTGGCATCCAAAATACTGGAACATAACCTGAGAAACTGCTACAAACGTCAATTATCATTGAAAAACATTGTAAATATCAGTCAAAATTCAGTAAAAGTTGACGAGTATTATTTGGAATTTCTAGATATTAAGTAGTATACCAAAATTTGAGTTTTAAAATGTATTGAAAAGACTAAAAAATGCCTAAATATTATTGTGACTATTGTGATACGTATTTGACACACGATTCACCAAGTGTAAGAAAAACTCACTGCCAAGGACGAAAACATAAGGACAATGTTAAATATTTCTATCAAAAATGGATGGAAGAACAAGCTCAACAGCTTATTGATGCCACAACAGCAGCATTTAAAGCAGGAAAAATAGCTTCCAATCCTTTTGCTGCCAGCAAAGGTGTGTCAATTCCACCGCCTCCTAATCTTGGACCGAGACCTGGACCGGGTGTCCCACAGGGGCCTCCAATGATGCCTCCTCCAGGAATGCATCCTGGAGGTCATATGATGATGGGACCTCATGGACCAATGCCTCCTTCCATGATGGGATTACGACCACCGATAATGGGGCCTATGGGACCAATGAGTCCTATGATGGGACCAATGGGACATATGAGACCTCCACCGATGTCACAACCACCTCCGATGAAAAAATAATGTCATGTGTGAGTGTGTCAACATAGTGCAAAAAATCATTGTAAATATTGCGAGTTTAAAGACAATTTATGTAAACGTATAAGGTTTCTCTAGTCTAAAAATTTGTATTCTTATTCAAAAACTGTGTGGATGAAAATTCGTATTTTGTTAACCAATAAATATCTTAATTTTTAATCACGGGTTGTTTTGTACTTATAATTTAATTCATTAATAATTTTAAATATGACAACTCGCGCTGGATTAAATTAAAAGTTTCCACAATTCAGTGTTTGAAGTTACAAGTTTAACTTGAAGCATTCAAAAGTAAACAATTTTTAGTCTGAATGCTTGGAAATTTTTGCACATTCGATTAAATAGGAGCAGTGTTAAATACGAATACTTTTATTTTATTGTAATTTGCAGAAATAATACGTATTGTATAGAATTTTATATTAAAAACCTTTGTTTATTGTTTCTGAATCCTAGAATATACAAGATCTCGAAAGCTGTCTATTTCAGAAATATATTTTCGACTAATACATGACTTCTATAAATCAGCAAAAATTCTTGATTAAAACTTAGTTAATGTAAATACAGTCTATGAATGATAATTACCATTCGCAACGCAGAAAATATAAATGGCCTTAAAACCAAGTAAGAAGAGAATACTAATAACTTTAGCAATCAGTTTATTCAACTCAAATGATAAACAAATCCATGTAATGTCAGTTGCGGTTCACAAAAAATAATTTGATACACTAGGATAATCTCCTAAATACAACATAAATCTTTTCAGGTCTGAGGAATTTCGATTTTATTTCGCAACAAGTCTTTTAGGAAAGTCTATGGAGAATGTTTTCTATTCTCTTATAATTTACTATCTTTGCAATAATTGAACCAATTTGTTAAAGAATTCCATAACCAAATAAATGTTAGAATAAAGCTGAGCATGCAATTTGAATTATCTATATACTTTTGAAAATCATGCGGAATGTGTAAGACATAAAAGAAGTAGTAACCCACAGTTTAAAAGAATACAACTCGAAATTAATTCGTCTAAGTTTGATAATTGACCTTTCTTTTCAGAATCGTATTCTCATCTCCAGAAACTTTCCTTTAGTCACGATATAAAATTTTTATTGATACAAAAGACTATTTTCAAAAATTGCCCTCTTCACTTCAATTCTTCTGATTTCTTTATATAGACACAAAATTTCCACCCACAAAAATTTAATTTCTCTTGTAAGATAAGTTTCATTCAGAAAAGAAAATCAGCCTCTATATCAAGCATCGCAGCAAGCAGACAAATAGTAAGACTGTAACCTACTTTATTCTTTCACTTGCTATTCACTTTAATTCTCTTTAGTCATATCAATTCGAAGAGTCCTATTTTCCTAATTACGTTCCCTGTTTCTGCCGTTTGGTGGACCAGCCATCTCGGAAGTTCTTCCTTTTTCCTCTGTTCGGTTTGTTGTCCCAACTTTTATTGGGCGAAGAGTTTGAAAAATTCTGTGCGTTCATCTCGTTACCAAATGACATTCTAGAATTAAACCCAGAGAACTGCATCTCATCCATACTCCGATTCATCTCATCTATACTCCGATGCATCGAATCCATACTCCGATTCATCGAACTAGACCTATTCAAGAAATTGCTTGATCCTGAGAAGAAGTCTTGAGAATTCCCAAAAAAGTCTGAAGCTCTAGCTGGCATTCTCTGAGAATCTTGTTCCGAGAAGCTGCGTCCCATAGAATTATTCGGTGAATAACTCTGATTATGCGGCATGTCAAAGAAGTCCTGTGAAAAGAGACTGCGAGGATTGTTCGACTGTGGAAAACTGTTATTGCGAGAATGATTTCCTTGGGAGAAATTTTGATTGCGAGAAGAAGACTGCGAGAAATTCGGAGTCCGTTGGTTGTTGGAAAAATTCTGACTTCTTCTGAAGTCTTGGTTACGCAAGTCGTGCGGCATAAAGTCATTGTTGCGCACATTCAGTGACAGGAAATCTTGATTATGAGGAGATGAAAAAAGGTTGCGTTGCATATCCATTGAAAAATTCTGCTCTCTATTTTGTTCACGGCTCCTTACATCCGATCGTCTCCTAGATCCTGAATTCCTTTGATTACCTCTCTGAATTGCTTGGTTATTTCTCTGGTTCGGTTGGTTATTCCTCTGATTAGGTTGATTATTTCTCTGAATTTGTTGGTTAATCCTCTGATTGGGTTGATTGTTCCTCAGATTAGGTTGATTGTTTCTCTGGTTCAGTTGATTCGATTGATTATTCCTTTGACCGGGAGGTTTTCTCCTAATGTTGGCAGGTTTCTTCTGATTGGGCTGATTTCCTTGAAATGCGGGAACTCCTGAATTTGGTGGACCTCCTTGAAAAGGTGAAACACCTTGATTCACAGATCGTTTTTTATTAGCTGGGCCTCCCTGACTTCCTGGACGTCTTTTATTTGCAGGACTTCTCTGAACAGGTTGACTTCCCTGATTAGCAGGACTTCTCTGATTAGAATTTCTCGGAGTCTGTGGGCTTCTCTGATTAAGACTGTTCCTTTGATTTGATGGATTTCTCTGGTTGGATTGGTTCCTTGGATTATTCCTCTGATTTGATGGACTTCTCTGGTTCAATGAATTCCGTTGATTCGGAATAATTCTCTGATTAGGTATATTTATAGGATTTGTTAAATTCCCCTTATTATTACCAGCATCTGCCTTTCGATTTCTCTGATTAGCTTGTCTCCTCCTCTGAGCAGTCCTTTGCTTGGGATTCATTGGTTTTCTGAACTGCTCTCCCTCTGGAGGTATAAAACCATCAGAAGTGAGGTTACCAATTTCTTTTAGACTACCTTTCGCAATGGGTAAATTCTTCTTTGCAAAGGGATTAATCACAGTTGAAGTTTGTCCTCCTGGTGGGAAAATTAAAGCCGAGGTGGATGGCAATGTAATGTTCTTTGATGCTGCGTACTTTTGCATTAGTGTCTCCAAATCTCGACAGATGTGAGGCGCGAATATTAAATTGTAATAATAAAACGCCCATAAGTATTGTTTCACTGTAAATCCTGGTTTAATCTGAAGGGAGAAATACATATCTCGAAATTGCGCGAGAGTTTGTTCATGCTGCCCTTCCCTTTTGCAACCCTCTCTGTATAATATCGCCATGAGAGTACGTACTTTTTCGTCCAACTCTTGATAGGCTGATAGAAAAGCCTGGTCCTCGCTTCTCAAACCTTGCTTTCCTCGCAACTCTGGTACCAATTTTTTTATTTCCTCGAAAAGAGCAATAGGATCATCCTTAATATGCTCGATTTCTTGAAACTTTTGAGCCAGAAGAATCAGCATTTCTTCCTTGTTTCTTGTTAAACCTTGGCAAACTATTTTATCCTTATCTTCGTCCTCACGACACAACCAAAGGCAAACAATTTGTTTCAGAGTATCTCCACCGTTACCACCAAACTTTATTGTTATTCTTAATTTTTTATCGGGGAAACGAGAAATAGTGAGTCGAAACTTAATTCTCTGGCTGAGATACGTAAGGAAGTGAGGAAGATGTGTGCCTGCATGAATTCCATCTGTTATAGCACCCTCTACTTCTTCTACGTTAATGACTGTTCGCTTCATATTAGCCCTTTTATTAACGGGAGAAGTAACTACGTAAAGGATTTCTTCGTCCTCTTTAGGTACATCAGCTGACTCGTCTTTTTCCTTCTCCTTGCCTTCGCCAACGTCTCCTTCTGCACCTTTTGCTGAACTTTTTTCCCCTGAACTGGAATCTTGCACTTCTGTGCAATACTTCGAACCAATTGGCCATCCATATTTATCACAGTTCCCATCTTTTGGATTTTTAAATCCACGTTTCTGATTTTGACCTGGGGTTCCTGCTTTACTTTTTGGAGATTCTGAAGCAGGAGGATCACCCGATTCTACATTGCTTTCAGGATCTGCTACCTGATGTTCGACTTCAGGATTAGGTTCAGATTCAACTTTAGGTTCGAATTCTGTTGTGGGTATCGATTCTATATTAGGTTCGGAATTGGAATTAACTTCCGATTCTGCGTTAGGTTCGGAACCGGGATTAGATACAGATTCTACATTTGGTATGGATTCTGTTTTAGGTATAGAATTAGGTTCAGATTGCGCATTAGTCACAGGATCTACTTCAGGCACAGATTCTATGTTCGATCCAGATTCGGCATTAGCCAAAGATTTGATATCCGGAACAGATTCTGCATTAGAAATAGCTTCTGAATCAGGTGCGTGATGCAAAAGTTCACACTTCAATTTTACAGGTAATTCTTGTTCTGTACCAGAAGATTGAATTTCATTACCATTAGGTTGTTTATCAATTTCAGGAAGTTGAACTTCAGTTGCAGCAACTTCAGACTGCTTATTATTTTCCTAAAACAAAAAACGGTCACATATTTTTTAATTAAGAGAAACAAAATTTGTATTTGAGCATTTATCTGGGGGCTTTAATTTATGAGCCAGGTAATGATCTTAGATCAAATAGATTTGGAATAACGTCGAAAATTATTTCTTTTCTATTACATTATTATACATTTTTATATTAATTATTACATTTATTATTTTTCTTTGCAAATTTTTAATTTCCCAGAATAACATTATATTTTTTTCGCCCTGCATTATTTCACTCATTACAGGGGTTTCAACTCAGGCCTCATTTCCTCATGGATTCAAACAGAGCAGGTTAAAACAGTGACGCCCAAACATTTTTAGGTTAGAATTGTTTTTTAACAACAGCTCGACAAATTAATTTACGAATTTTCTATATAACAAGCTATTCTACTAAAAAAAAAACTTGTTACATTAAATATAAACAACGCTCCTAAAAATAATGATGTCAAACAAAACATAATTATTATATATGGCATTATGCGAAAAATACTTACAACTTGGGGTTTGTCAAGTTGATTAGTTGTTTTCGTCTCTTCGTCCAGCGAAACTTCACTCGGTTTTGTCGAATCCATTTTAGCTTATTACACTGAAAGTTACAAACAAAGGGCATTAAAATTTCGCAAAAATACTGCACATGAACAAATTTTAATCTTCAAATTTTACATCACGAATGAAATATATAAGCATCTCACTGTTTTGAGCATTATATTCTATACCATTTATTCAATTCTTTTTTTAAGTAAATGTTAAAATAGAGAGTCGATTAATAGATTTCTATTCATTTTTTGATAATCAAGGCTTGTTTAACCTTTGATTGGATTGATTGGATACTCGATGGAATCGGGAAAAAGAGATTTTATAGGTGTAAATGACGGAAAAAGAAGGAAGATTTCTCGTATCAAAAAGAATTACCGCTTTAGATTAAAGAACTTCAGCTTTCACTTATTACACTCGTACATACAATTAAATGAACAGCACTGTAAAATTATTTGGGTTTATTTAAACTTTCGGCATTTTAGCAATATCACCAGGACCAGGCATCACAGCCGAGACTGTTTTTTTTACAAATGGCCGCAACCTGCGATGGCCGCCTCTTCTTTCGGCAATGCGCAGAAGACCTGCGCACGTTCTTTTATATCAATATCATTCATATCATTGCAGGACCGTAACCCTACTATTAATTGGGGGGACAACTTATAATTGTCGTAAATATTTTCTAAAAAAATAAAAAATAATCATTAATCTATGAGTTTTAAGTGAAAAATAAATTACAAATACAAATTAAATTGTTTAAAGTTCTTATACCTAGAATATAATTTAATGTAGTGAATTATTCACACATGCAGGTATAAAATAGGTACAATGAAATAACTGCCCACGAAAACAAAATTATATATTACAAATTACTTTATTCATTCAAATTTCATAACTTATAATAGAAATGTCATAAGAATTCGAATTTAGATGGCTTTATTCATAGTTTTTATAAAGCCAAGGCATGCTCGTCATACTTGTTTTTTACATCAAGTAAAAGACCGCTTTTGCACTTGTTTAAATAAAGTTTTTATGAGTGAAAATATTACGATATTTACATACTTTTAAAAGAGTAGTTGTACACTTTTCGATCGGACGAGGTTTAGAATTTGTATTCACAGGGAATTTTTTTTTACGATTCCGCTTAGCGTCGAAAAATATCTCTTGTGTCAAAAAAACAAACAATTATGCAATCTCGACTGAGTTTTCTAAAAGAATAACACTTTTATTCAGGCACTATCGTCCGAAAAATTATTCGGGTCAAAGTCAGGATCATCTTCATCGTCCAAATCCAGGTCGTCCAAATTTTGAAATAAGCTTTCGTCTACTTTTACTGTATCTACTAAAAGTAATAAACAAAGTAATTATTTTTAAGAAACTTCTTTTTAAAACTAATATTAATTTAGAACTTCTGAACTGAAATGAAACTGTACCATCTTCTAAGAATTTGAGATCTGACTGGGCCAAAGTTTTATCAGTCATAAATAGTTCCCTTCCAGTCAGTTTCTTTCCTTCTTTCTCCGCGATCTCTTTCAATTTTTTATATCCCATTTCCTCGTCGAATTTTTCCTTCCAACTTAAGAACGTTTCCACTGTGACTCGTGTGCCTTCAAATCTTTTCTGAAAAAATAAAATGAAAAACGTGTAAATTATCAAAGGTATAAATGTATAATCTAGAAAGAAAGCGGAATTTTAATATTGTGTACCTGTTCAGCTTCCTCTTCTTCCTTCAACTTTTGAGCAGCATATTCCTCCCTGTGTAGTTTAATTCTATCCCACTGAACGTTAAGCCATTCTTGAGCGGCACTGACTAAAGTAAAAACCATTACTATTCCTAAATTTTCGTTCATCTGTTCTGCAAGATAAGCTTGCAGTTGATCTTCATCTTCATCCTCAAAGTTTTCTTTATCCTGAATGGATATAGTTAAGGGCTCTTCTGGATATTTTGGTGTGTAAGTGAATTCTAATCGACAAGATAATCCATTGTTTGATTCTGGCTCATATTCCTCTGATTTTATTGGAATAGCGAATTTGTAGAATGGCTCTGTTGCTATTACTGGAAAAAATGAAGGAAAATGCTTATTGAAATGAAAATTAACTACTTACAATTATACATTTATAAATCTTATTTTATTTATTTCAACTCTCAACGAAAAGTTTAATCTTTTTAGAATTTTTCAATTTAACATAAAAAAAATAAAACATTCAATAAATATTATACATTTTAAAACAGAATTTTAAATAACAAATTTTAGTAATTAAATTAATTTTTTTTTTAATTTAACAATATGTTTCTTTTAAAATTATATTAAAATATGAAATATAATATTTACAATAAATGTAGGTTATGTTAACAAAATATCAAACCTTCTAGTTCTCCACAATAAATATATTCCAGTGCTTGAATTTCATTATTTTGCTCTTCTGCGTAATCCATGGTAATTAAAAAAGTCTTTGTTATAATTTATTTACTCGAATTCATCAATATTTCGAGATTAAAAAACTGATAACCTGCAAACACGCCGAATTAACTTTCACAAAATTCCTTCTTTTTTACTGATTGGTATACTATACAGGCTATACAGTATACCATTATACATTTCGAGGAGAGGAACAGTCCCCCTTGATGCCCCCCCAGGCTACTTTTCGACGGCCCTGAGAGTGCTCACTGACTTTCCGTTGGAGAAATTCTGCCATTGGCTGAAATTTGATGTGCAATTCGATTTTGAATCTCGCGCGCAAAATGTTAACCAATTGCGCGCGAGATTCAAAATCGAATTGCATATCAAATTTCAACCAATGGCAGAATTTCTCCAACGGAAAGTCAGTGAGCACTCTCAGGGCCGTCGAAAAGTAGCCAGGGGGGGCATCGAGGGGGATTGTTCCCCCCTTGAAATGAAAAATAAAAAATATTTCTGTAGTAAGAACCAATGAGACTGCAGACCCTCAGAGCTGTCAAAAACGGGTGTTTTTAATTTACTTCTTTCAGTAAAAATGCGAATTGATTAAACATTTTATATAAAATAAAGTGTAAAAAAGTGGTTTTTTACTAATTGATAATCAAGATTTTAAAAAAGATCCTTTAATAGGTTAAATACTTATTAGAGGTAAGTTTGAGGTTAGGTTTTATTTATTTTTGCATATATAATTTATAATAGGTATTACATTTTTTAATCAATAGTCCAGATATAAATGATAATCAGCTTTTATTTAAATATTCTCGAATATTATTATATTTTATTTATTCAATATTGTTCAATAAAACTAAAGATTTTTAAGATTTGAAATTGATCCTCAGATAATTGCAACATATAATTAATTTTACTTATTGTTACTTATACTTACTTTTATTTCAGGGTTGTCCTATCCTTTAAATAACAATGAGGAGAAAAGCAGGAATAGGAGCGATTCACAAGCAGAAGCTCGAGCAAGAAAAATACAAGGACAAAGGAACCGAAATCCAGGAAAATCAATTTGAACAAATGACCAAACAAATGGAGACCTTCCGCATCAACCTTGAAGAATTTGCAACGAAGCACAAAACCGAAATAAAAAAGAACGCACAATTTCGTCGACAATTTACCGAAATGTGTGCCTCCATCGGTGTGGATCCTCTCGCATCCGGAAAAGGTTTCTGGTCCGTTCTTGGAATTGGTGACTTTTACTATGAACTTGCAGTACAAATTGTAGAAGTTTGTCTCGCAACAAATTACAAAAATGGAGGATTGATTTCCCTAGATGAATTACGAGAACGATTAGTACAAGCAAGAGGAAAACGCAAAGAGCACCAGGACATCACGAATGAAGATCTTTTAGCAGCTGCTAAGAAACTCAAGATATTTGGAAACGGATTTTCTGTAGTTCCAATTGGTCGAGGGAAACATTTGGTGCAATCAGTTCCTGGAGAATTGAGCATGGATCACACGGCAGTTTTGCAGCAAGTTAGTTTATCCGGAAATGCCTTCATTTCCAAAAATATTTTACAAAAAGAACTGAAGTGGGAAGCTGGAAGAGCGCAAAAAGCTTTGGATCACATGGTTAAAGAAGGATTGGCATGGTTTGATAATCAAGGAGAAGAAGAAACCTTGTATTGGTTTCCGAGTTTGTTCACAGCTTGCATTTTATCTAAATCGTAGCAGAAGTAGATTTCCGTTTCCGAATATTAATATAAAATATCGGACGGATTCTGAGATTATTATTGCAGAACACTGTGCTTTGAACTGTACCAAAATGTATTTTCATAATAAATTAATTGTTTTGTTAATGAAATATGTACAATCTGATATACTCTCATGGACAAAGTTACTTTGGCTTCTTCTAGGTATCGTCACCTGCTTCCATCACCTTTATCGAACCTGAAATAAATTATTTCACTGTAAATTTAAAAAATTTTTAAATGTACAGTTTTGAATGGTTAAATTGGAATTTTTTTTACATTTTTAGTTCACCTCGATTGATTTAATTAATAAATTGCTAAATAAAAAATAAAATCTAATTTATTGACCTGTGGATAGCCTGGACTCTACATCTCGCCAGTTGTTGCCGACACGACAATAATTCCTTGTTTAATTCGTCATTTTCTTTTCGTAAAGCACTAATCTTATTACGCAATTCTTTGGAACGGATCTGAAATTTATTCGTAAGTGATTGGGCTTCGTTTTTCCACCTGAGAAAATCAGAAAAATTAATAAAAATCTAAAATTCACTCCAAAAGCAGATGCATAAAACTTTAAAACAATTTTCTTACTTTGTACTTAATTTCTGATGAATTTCTACCAGATGAGTCAATTCCTTCGTTTTCTCATCAAATTTTTCTTGCAACATTCTCACACGTAGATCGGGATTATTGCCTTTGTCATTGATCTCCAAATTCCTGATTCCATCCCCGGATTTTAAGTTTGTAGCCTTCTGTAAATCCTCTTGCAAATCACAAACTTTACTCTCAACCAATCTCTTCTCTTGTTCCCTTTTCTGTAATTCTCTATCGAATATAGATTGCAAGGAACGCAGTTCCAAAGACAAATTTTCTTTTTCGTCAAGAACTCTCGCTAATCTCCTTTCTAAATTAGAATATCTATTCAGGGCTTCCTTCGTGCGATCATCTGACTCCTTTACTCGATCTTCAATGTCTCTAGAATTATTCAATTGCAGACGGTGAAACCTATCGTTTGAAGTAGACAAACTCTGCTCCAATTCAAGAATCCGCTGCTCCAAGACTCGATTTTTTTCGTCGTACTTTTTCTTGCAAATCTCTTGGCAATTCTGGAATTTGTACTCTGCATCCTTGAGCTTCTGCTCCAAATCCAAAATCTTTGAGTTGGATTGGCGCAAATAATCGTCAGAACCATGACGTACTTTATTCAATTCTTCCTCTACTAATCTACATTCTCTCTGTGCTCGATCTAAAAGAGTTTCCTTTTGTCTCAGTTCGAGTTTTAGTTCCTTCAACTCTAAAGAATATCTCTTGATATTTCTTTCAAAACCTTCTTTTACTTTACTAACTTCCTTCTCTAAGCAGCTTGTGTATTCGTCTGACATACTAGTTAAACGGGTCTCTAATTTTATTTTCTCTTCGGAAATTCGAGCTTCCCTTTGAAGAGATAACTCCTTTTCTCTCACTGCCGATTCAACCAACTCAATCGCTTCTGATACTTTACTTTTTGCTTCACTATCTTTAGCGAGAACGCTAGCCGCAAATTTTTGAGCTCCGCTCAATTTTTCTTCCAATTCTGATTTTTTTTTATACAACCTTTCAGATTCGAGCTTCATATTCTTTAATTCTTCTTTCAGAGAATCTATAGTTTTTTGACTACTTTGATCTTTTTCCAGAAATTCTTTCTGATTAAGAACAATTTGCTGCTTAAGATCTTCTCTTTCTCGTTTTAGTTCTTCTAACTTATCTTTGCTCGATTCCCAAAGCGCTTGATGTTTCATGAAATGCTCTTTGGCTTGAATAAGTTTCCCTTCGAGAGCGTTAATAGCTTCGGAATAAGATTGCTTGACGTGATTCACTTGCTCTTCATAAATTCTGGAACCTTTACCGTCTTTTTGAAATACTTTGAGTTCCTCTTCTAAAACGTCAATTGCTTTAAGTGCCATTTGCCAGAGTTGGAACATCGAATCTTTCTCCATTTGAAGAATAGAGATTCGCTTTTCGAGATTCTCGAGCATTTCTTTATCTGGAAGATTAACATCAGAGGTTTCTGAATGACAACGTGCAAAACAATCTCGTGCCAGGTCGCCTGCATTTTTACTTTCGGTGCGAAGCGTCTCTACTTCTCGTCGTAATTGAATTTGTTCTGCCTGTAAACATAATTTTAGAATGAAACTTAAATATTAAACGTATTAAATATTAAAAACATATTAAATCTGAAAAATTTGCTCCCAAATAGAATACTTACCTTACAAATGCTTAATTCTTCTTTAAGATTCTCGACAATATCCGCGTACTCTTGAATAATTTGATTTTGATCTTCAGTGCTGTAATTTTTCAAGATAATCAAATTAATAAATTAAATTAATGGAAAATAAAAAATCAAAGCTTTTTTTATATATATAACCTTGAAGCCTTACCGAATTTTTCTAACGTCTATTTCTGACTCCATCATTTTAATTCGTTAACATTATTTATTATCCAAATAATTCTCTATAATCCACCATTATTTTTTAAGTCAAAATAACCGATAACTTTTCGTTTTACGCAAAATTTTGAAGCTTCCTTTCAGATGTAAACAACTTCTAACTGTCAAACACTTATGTTACAATCAAGAGATACATTACCGGCCGAGTGAGTTGGATCAATGGAATATCCAAAGAAAAATTTTTAGAAAAAAAATGTATTTTGATTCACGATTAAAATGGCTATAATGAACCTTTTCTTATACAAAAATAATGTCATTCTTTGAAAATCTACTTCTGGAAAGATGTTGTGGGGAATATTATGAATATAGTGTGGACTGGACTAGAATTTAAATTTCCCGCTAAAACCTTGACCTACACAGCAACGCTGCAACTAGTTGCTGTGAAAATACACCTTTACGAAATTTAAAAGTGGACGGCGTGGCAGTGCTCCGTTTCTGAAGATAAAATTAAATAGGATACAATTAATTAAGTAAGTAAATGACTATTAAAAATGAAGAATAATATTTTAGAATAAATTTGGGAATTAATTCTTATTTTGAGAAGAGAAAAAGAAAGCGAAATGAGTGAAAAGTGTTTTTATTCCTATTTCGATATTGAAGGAAGTCACAGAAGGTGTGTTGACCTTTGCAGTTCCGGCAAAGTGGTGTAAGGAAAGACAGAGACCACGGGGCCCGCACGCGGACCAACGACACGCGTGTGCAATACGCGAGAAAATACCATAAATAGTTATTTTTTTAAGCCTCTCCCATTTAGAATCGCGAATTTTTCGGGATCCTGCAAGTGTTCTCGCGTGTTTTACGTGATATAAAGTGCGGCAGTATCGTTTGGGTGTGCCGAAACAGTGATAAATATGGCGAACAGCGTAGCACCGGACTCATGGGAACAGCAGGCTGATAGCGGGGACACAACTGTCGCCCAGGACAAGTCTCTCGAAAGCAAATTCTCTACCCTCAATGTAAACGCAGCGGAATTTGTGCCTTCCTTCTGCATTAATTCCTCTTCGCAGAATTCGCTTAGCGGTAGTTCCAGCGATACAGCTACAACTGCCGTTAACACTGCAGAAACTTCCATGCCTCCCGAAACTTATCACGGTTCGTCGTCTCATTTTTTTTTCGCATGCTCCGGAAACCTATTTTATCCGGTTTTCATCAACTTTTTGCGATTAGTACCGGCTATAATTGAGAAACGCGTCGTCGCATTCTTCATGGCATCGTTTTAATATGTTGATATTATGAATCACAAACGTGTCTAAGTCGTTTAACCCACTTATCACCTGGTGTTTAGTTTTTTTTTCTTACATTTTTCTTCTTTACAAGAAATTATTTCACAATTGTCGATCGAATTAGTTTTATAAATGTTTTTGGTTTAGATAATTCAGTCGAGAAATCTTTTTCTGCAATACGTATTGTTAACCTCAATGTGTTACGTGATTTTTTATTGGTTCATCCAAAAGATCTCATTCCCTTTTTAAGAAGCATTGCTAATTTTACATTTTAATTATTTTTTTCAAAATGCTTTTTTGAAGCTTCTATCTCATACATATTTTCTGATCGCATTTTTTCACTGCATTTTGTTCTATTCATTTCATTGTTCTGAATTTGATGTAAAAATAGTTTAAAATTTCTTTCTTGTGCTTGGAATAAACTTGGTCAGTCTAAATATAGTTGAAACTTATAGATAGGCAAAGACTATTAATCTCTGAGGAAATGCTTGTTGAGCATAAGAGTATGTTAAGTCGTTAAGTATGGAGTATTGTAATTTTCAGAACAGAATTATGTACATACCATAATAAAATATATTATTTTTTGATTTTTAGCAACAACCACACCAGCAGTTCCTCCAGATCCGATCAGCATGAGAGTAGAGGATCCACCTGCTGGAGGAGGAGCACCACCACCCCCAGAAATGACTGACGCCGAAACACTTAACACCAGCCCTGAACATCAACCAGCCGATTCTTGGGAGGAAGCTGCAGTAGACCCAGATCCTCTCATAACTCCTGAAAACGAAGAGGTATCTTCCCTTATTTATAATAATTTACTAATTGCAAGGGACTTCAAAAATTTGGACACTTATTCGTCCTTTCTAAACAGCACAAATTTGCCTCTTAATTATAATAGCATCTTTTGATTCTCAGGCTGATATTGAAGAAGAAGATGAAATGGTTGTAAAGATCCCAAAGAAAAAGATAGTCAAGGTCACGGAGGATACTAAGAGTAAAAAGGAACATGTCAATGTCGTTTTTATTGGACATGTGGGCAAGTAGTATAAATAGCATGAAAATTTAATAAAATAGCTTCTTTCATTATATTTTTAATAACCTGATCATCAAAATTAACAGATGCTGGAAAGTCAACAATTGGAGGACAAATCATGGCTCTAACGGGAATGGTTGACAAAAGAACACTGGAAAAGTATGAAAGAGAAGCGAAGGAGAGAAGCAGAGAAACTTGGTATCTCAGCTGGGCACTTGATACCAACCAGGAGGAGCGAGAGAAGGGAAAAACTGTTGAGGTAGGCAGAGCCTATTTTGAAACTGAGAGAAAGCATTTCACTATTTTAGACGCGCCAGGACACAAAAGTTTCGTACCAAACATGATCGGTGGAGCGGCGCAGGCTGATCTTGCCGTTTTGGTAATCTCTGCGCGAAAAGGCGAATTTGAAACTGGGTTTGATAGGGGCGGCCAAACAAGAGAGCACGCTATGTTAGCTAAAACAGCTGGTGTTAAGCATTTGGTTGTATTAGTAAATAAAATGGACGACCCGACGGTAGAATGGGACGAGGCGAGATACAACGAGTGTAGGTGAGTACCTGGCAAAATCTCATTTGCAATCAAATAAACGGGCAGACAGTAATTACTAATTACAGGTTTAATGAATTATTTTTTCAGAGACAAAATATTACCTTACCTTCGTAAGTTAGGATTTAACCCCGCGAAAGATTTGACGTTTATGCCAGTCTCAGGTCAGCTGGGTATAGGTTTGAAGGATCCTATTCCCGAGAGTCTTTGCACTTGGTACACAGGCCCGCCTTTCATACCCTTTATCGATTCCCTGCCCTCGCTCAATCGAAAAAGTAACGGACCATTCATAATGCCCATCGTTGATAAGTACAAGGATATGGGAACAGTAGTTATGGGCAAAGTAGAAGCTGGGGAAGCAAAGAAAGGACAATCTCTTCTTGTAATGCCGAATAGGGTAAGATTTCATATTTTGTATGAAAATGCTGCTCTTAAATGAGTTATTTTAATTACATGAGCTTTTAATTAATTTTTTGTAGACGGCAGTAACGGTTGATCAGTTGTGGTCCGACGATGAAGAAGTCACTTCGGTTGGACCAGGAGAGAATGTAAAAATAAAATTAAAGGGCATAGAAGAAGAAGATGTGAGTCCCGGTTTCGTTCTCTGCGATAATAATAATCCAATCAAGACAGGCAAGGTCTTTGATGCACAAGTAGTAATCTTAGAACATAAAAGCATTATCTGTGCGGGATACAGTGCTGTGATGCACATTCATTGTGCCGCAGAAGAAGTAACCGTGAGAGCACTCATTTGTTTAGTAGACAAAAAAACTGGCGAGAAAAGTAAGACAAGACCAAGGTTCGTCAAACAAGATCAAGTGGCAATAATGAGAATCGAATGTGCGGGAGTTATTTGCCTTGAAAAATTCAAACTGTTTCAACAAATGGGACGGTTCACCCTCAGGGATGAAAGTAAGTACTCCATAATTATATGCTAGTTGCATAATAGAATGCAATATAAAATTATTTGCAAACATTAGATATTGGGGGTTTTATCTGTTTTTAATTAAGAATACATACTTGTTTACGAATTCAAAAATATTAATTTGACCTCAGATAATGTATATCAGTTTTTCCTAAGGATTGGATTTAGAAATACATATTTAATTTTGTATTGTGTTATACATAAATTTTAATAAACACTTTTTTGCTTATAGATAAAACAATTGCCATCGGCAAGGTGCTGAAAGTGGTCGAGTAAGTGCGCTCAATGTTAACTGCTGATCAAAAAGCAAGCTTTTAACCTGTGAAGGAAAAGAAAAAGTAACGACATCAAGCCGGACTTACAATACGCGAAACTGAAGAAATACGTGTGACGCATTGAGTAACTATTTGAAATAATCTCATGAACACATGTACACACATTTGCGCGCGTTTGCACTTCCATACACGACTACACACACCGATTTTTACATGAGAAGTTTTTCGAAAAATAAGCAGAGAGATATAAGGGAATTATATATATATATATTATATATACGAAGAAAAAGCTATATAACAATCTAAATGCAAGCCATTTTTGATTACGAGGGGGAGAAATCAGTCAGTTTTTGTAGAACGAGGAGACTCGATTTCAAATGTTGAGATATCGCGACAAACGGTTAACGATAATCTAGGAACAAAGTCTTTTCGATAACGTGAGATGGATATTTTTGTTCTTTGGAGATTCGCGAGATAAATGATAAATAATGAATACTGATAAAAGAAAAAGCAGCGTTTAAGTGAATATTACTATTAATGTATTATTATTAGTTATCATGAAATTGGTGGACAAGAAACGAGGGAGAGGTACCGACAACGTATCGAGTAAACACATAGTTAGTGTTACACGACAATTTATAACTACGAAATGATTACTATTATTAATTAATTAATTAATTAATATTATTATTATTGTACTGTTTCTTATTTTATTGTCATTAAAAACAAATCTACAACAAGTTTCATATTGTTTTCTGTCGAAGTCTTTCGTTTGTTTTAAGTCGTTGTTTGACAGTGTATAAATTGTTTTAAGCATTAAAGAATTTTTAATTTCGATTAAATAACGTTATTAAAGCTGATATTACGTAAATATAGATATGTGCAAACGGTACTAAGTTTTGGTACAAGGACGCCATTTATTTACAGAATGATAGTCTTAGAAGCGACGAGAATCTTTCATTTTTCTTTGTAAAGAAATGGAAAGTGTAACACGCGGATAGCTACTATTGATTGCAAGTTTTGGGTTAATTATATCGGTTTTTTCTCTATTTTGCGAAGTGCTTTGTAAACGAAATAACTATGAAAATAATACTCATAAAAAAGGCAGTTTGAAATTTTTACTGGTTTCAACTATTTTAGAAATGAGACAGGAAAACGTTCAAAGGAGCTGGAAATCTACTTGTAAAATATAAAGATTGGCAACGAGCCCATTGTTATTATATAATATTATTGATTAAAGTAATACTATTAGTTAATAATTGTGAAATGTCAGTGGGATCCAAGAAAGTTCACGTAAAGACGAGAGTCCCACATCAACTGGCGTATATTCGAGATTATTTTTCTAAAAAAACAATTGAACTCTAATGTATTCAATGTAATATATAAATTTCAATTTGTTCTCAATTTACGGCATATTTCATTCGAAAGTTTTCAAATTTGATTGCTTTTAATTGGAAGGCTTCTTAAGCTAATACAATTTTATTTTTATTTCGTCGTACCGCTTTCTTTAAAGCTAAATACTTTTAAATTTAAACTCTTATGAAGAGAGTTTATGATCAAGTTTGAAAAATTTCAGAATAAAGACGATTGTAAAATGCTGTAATATAAGAACATATGTTCAAACGCTTTCAAATAAAATGTCTAGAAATTAAATAACGCCAGCAGATGCGGTATTATTTTCATATAGCTAAATAGCTATTTGGAATCTCATGAAAATGGAAAGCGAGAAAATTGAATATAAAGATGCCCAAGCGATTTAGCGTGTACCACAGATTGGGGTCACATTCCTATTTTTATATATCGTTGCGTCTCTTTTTGCATTGTTCGATTACTTCTTTTTCTTAAATATTAAAAAGAACAAAAAATGCGAAACTTTGGCTGAACATCATTTTCAAAAACGTTCCATGTCCGCAATCTTCTCAATTTATTTGTCTTCGACTGAGTCGACTGAGTTTACAGTGTAATATGGTTTTTAGGCATTGCAAATTTAAGAAATTTTTTTTTCTCAAGCGGGCGTAAGAAAAATAGTAGTGATTTATAAATTTCTATCAAATTTTATTTCATAGTTTCAATAATCAAAGTGCCCAAAAATGTTACCCTAACCGGCCAACTGATCGCTGACGACTGCCCACGATATTTATAAGTCAGCTTAGTGTACCATAAATTTCATTTTTCTTGAATAAAATTTATGGCTTTAGTAAATTAGGAAGAGATTTTTATGAGCGTCAGGTTACGGTGTCGACGTAATTCTCAAACAGTTGCTGAATATGTTATAAATCTTGAGATGTTCCTTACATGGATTCATGCGTTCAAAAAGCGATAAGGCTGACTCGCCGTGTAAGTAATTTTAAATACTAAGTTGGCGACGAAAAGAGTTTTTCATGCTGAATTTAAGACATTTTTCAATGTGAGACTGCACGCTTCACTCAAGTTTTAAGTAAACTTCTTCATCTCTTTTTCGGGACCCGTTTTGAGACAGCCTTGTACGCTTGTTGTTCTCGTTTCGTTTCTCACCTTTTTATAAGAGAGAGAAACAGAGCTGATCGTATAATATTTAGTTACAAAAATACTTGACGGATAGTAAAACAAATAAAAGCTATATTATTAACTAGTGGAGGAGCAGAAAAAGAATGTTTGTTGCGCTATCGGCATTTCGTTAATAAACTCAAAACGACGACGAATTTGGATGACACATTTTCATATTATCAATAAAAAATGTACATGGACCGATGTTTACTATAAATGAGCTATCTTCTCTCCCCCTTATTTAATTTGTACTTTCTTTGCTTGCCTCATCAAGAAACAAGTGAGCCGTATTATTTAATAATTTTATATAGATTGAATTTTGATTTGAATTTCATTTCTTCAGTTAAATTCTTGCACATAATCCTTAAAAGGATCTCATACAGGAATTTACAAATGGTTTACATATTTTTATATATTTCTCTTTTTTCCTTAAGGGCGTTGGACCCAAGTGTTAAGCTCAAAATTCCATTCTCCATTTTACTCAACGAAAATTATAGATAAATAGGTTTTCGCTCTGTAGCGCTAATCTTTTTTCAAATATAAGACTGCATGCAGAGCGAAAAAATATTCAATTTCGATACTTTTTGCATAAAACGAAGAATTCAAAATCTAACTTCAAAATTCAATATTTTCATTTTACGTAAAAAATATTTGAACTAGATATTTTCTCGCTCTGTACGCGTGATTCTAGTTAAAAATTGATTAATTCTACAGAAGGAGAAAATTCCAAATTTAATATTTGTTGAGTAAAATGAAGAAATCGAATTTTTAGATTAAAACTGGCCCCAGCACCCAGGGCCGGTCCTAGCTTCTGTGGTGCCCCTGTGCAAAATTTTGATATAAAAATAGAAGTATTATAGAAATAGAAGTATTATAAAACTATAAAAAATCGTGTTAAAAATCGAGGCGCCCCTGTGCAGCGCACAACCTCCCCCCCCCCCCCCTAATACCAGCCCTGCCAACACCCTTAATATACTTTTATTTTCATATAACAAAGGACTTAGTTAGCGAATAAGGGCGAAGAAAATAAATCGTATGTATGAAGAGCGAGTGCAAGTGCAACCACCCGCATATTCTAGGGGGTTCAACGTGCCAGTGGGGTCTGCGGGGGTGGCAAATAGGGTGAGAAAGTCGGGAGGGCGGCAGACCCCTCGCCAGTCGCGTGACGCCAGCCGCATGCGTTGGCCATGTCGCGAATTTTCCTTCCGTCCGTAATCCCACGTGGTATCAAATTGTCTATAATTATAATTTTTTACCGCCTTTTTTAACCTCGAACAAATTAACAAATTCGTCCACAAACTCGCTGCAAGTGTTAATCTAACTTTTACCTCAAATCTGATAGACGTCCATTAATCAATACTAAAAAGATTGCTCACGGAAGGCGTTTATTATTAAGTACATATGTATTTGTAAGCAACTACAAGGGATTTTACTCCTGGAAGTAATAGAGCCAAGAACAGTTATATGGCTTTATAGGATAATAATACCGCAAACCTTAAAGTTCTTCCGCTTCACGAGCACGTGTATGGAAGTATATATATTATTTCTACCCCCCCACGTGGGTTCGTGTACGTATTACGTGTCGTCTCTAAAAGTGCCGGTTTTCAAAGACTGTTCGATCAATTCGAAATTCCGGGTCGATTCTCGCCTTATTAGTGTAGTGTTGTTAATACAGTGAAGTGTTATCTAAATTGGAGGGAGTTTGATGTTATTCGTATTATTCATATATGGATCAAGTTCGTCAAAGTGAGTTGAGAATGTTGAGAATGTCGGAGCTTCTCTGACCTTCAAGGATGTCAAGATCGATGATAGCTTCATATGGATTATTTATCTGAAATTCAATGTACGTAGATATTTATTGAATTTTGTCTATATTGCACAGCTGTTCCTGAAATTCGCGTGTCTGCGGCAAAGCTATCGAACGGAGAGTCGAATTGGGGTCGTATTCGTCGTCGTCAAGAGGAAAATATTTGTTATGAATTCCCTTGAAAATTTCAAAGTACGTTGTTTGTTTTTCGCAGTTTTGCTCATTTCTAGTTTGCGCAAAAGGAAAGGTAGCTTGCCATATTTATTGCTCAGTGGAGGTTTAGATTAATGTTTAAAATGTAAAGAAAGATTGAAAGATTGAAAGGAATTGAACTGTAATAAGCCTTCTCAGAATTCTATTCTGAAAAAATAACGCTTTGTTGAAATTCTAACCTAAAAATTAGTACTTCCCATTGTTTCATTTTACACAAAAACTATTAAAAAGTAGAGATGTTCTCGCTCGGTACCTATAATTGTATTTCAAAAATGAGTATCTTTACAGAGCGAAAAAGTTTCTAATTATAATATTTGTTAAGTAAAATGAAACAGGGCCGTGCGCAAGGGGTGGTTTTGGGGGTTCAAACCCCCCCCCCCCCATAGACAAATTAAAATTAAAAATAAGATTTTATTTTACATCAAAGACGACCGTTTGAAGGAAATTTTTTTATTGTAACATGAATTAATCATAAAAATATTTCGACCCCCTCAACATGAATTCCTGCGCACGGCCCTGAAATGAAATATCGAATTTTGATCTCTCAGGTATATTACTGTACAATTCCTATTTTTAAATATTTTTTTTTTTATTATCATTTGAAACTAATCAAGGATTTTTAAGCGGTCGTCGACCTTAAAGTTCGTTTTGCTTCGTTCTAGTCGTAGTCCTTGGTACTCTCCTATATTTAGATGATGGTAGATGGTGGAGAAACACCAAGGGTTCGGAGTTTAGTGTTAGAGGGTTGGAGACGTAGAGGGGTGAGTTTTGTAAATCCGCATTGCCGTGGGTGAGGGTGCCGGGGAGAGGGTGGACGACGTGCATCCCATGCTAGCTCGACGGGGGATTCACCATCGACGCATCTCCATGGAAACCCGGCAGTGTCGTGTATTACGTATACGTACCTATACTCAGAGCTACGATTGCACGAAGAGGCTATTTTCAAGGGCACTTCTTGTACCTTAAGGCAAATTTATGAACTGCAGGGTCGATATGGACTATGGTTGCCTGCAACTATTCGTTCTTAACTCTAGAGTTTAAATATTGTCATGTATATATATATATGTAATTAAGGATTTTCTTAGTAGAAGATACAAAAATTGATAGAAGTCAATTTCAGTTGAACTTTCCAAAAACTTTCAGTTGGGAATGATTGTAATAATAGCTGAGAGAATGTTAGGGGTTTAGAATGTTTTAGGACGGAAATAGAATGAGATTGGTTTAGACTTTAGAATAGATGTGGATAGAAATCAATAGAATTATAGTATAGTTTGATAGAATGTTTAATAATTGTTACAATATTTTGCAGATCCAAGGAAAGTGTAATGAAGAGATTTTATCGGTGACACTAGGTCATTTGCAGTGATGCTGCTAGCAACTGGTACCTCGATACCGACAATTGCCGGTGCGATTGAAGAGGAATATGCTCAAAGTGAAGCAAATAGTGGTCCTTGTGATGGTTACGTTACAGATCATACCGATCTTAATTCGGAAATTGACATCGATGAATCTGAATATCGCCGAGAACTTCTCAACGATGTTAGTATTATGTACCACTCTTTACAATCACAACTTACAATACTTTTTATTTGTCACATGATTTCATAAATTCAAATCGTAGGAATATGTTTAAATATAGACCGTTTTTAGAAATAAATTTAATGTTCTTTTATATTTTCAGAGGTGGCGGATGTTATTTGACAAGGTGCGAATTTATCAATATGTATTGTTTATACATCTATGTAATTTGAGAAATTGATAGTAAGTTTAACTTTTGTAAGAAATAAAAAATTCCAGCTAATGTATTTTATGATCTTTGCAGTTTGATCCAGAAGGGTTTGGGGAAATCCCTATTCAAGACTTCCTGGTTGCTTTAAAAAGTGCAGAGTGGTGTGCAGAAATTCCAATGAATAAGAGAGATATTCTTATGGTGAGGGCAAAGGAGACTCGAGCACATGCTATCACGTTTCAGGATTTCGTCAATGTGGTGAGTAAATAAATATATACAAAAGTCATTTTTTATGCTTGTTTGGGCTATTTCAGCTACTCGGCAAGCAATTCAATCTGAATTAGTAAGAAGTTGCTATATTCATAATGAAAAAAACCTACTAATTCATTTAGTAAAACTTAAATACGCAATTAGTAATTTGAACTGGGAAAATTCTTTTTGTTTTGTCAATATTTTTAACACCATATAATTTTGAGAATTTATAAATAGAGTGAATGAACGTTAGCGCCTGCATTGCTCGCAACCCTCCGTACATCAAAGTCGAAAGGGACCATTGCCAATTTTTGTTTTGCTCTTTTTGACTAAAAAAATCATGGACTGCAGTTAAATTGAAAAAATGATCTTCCAGAGTAAAAGAACGAGTTCTTTGCTTTATTTTTTAAGCACTTGAAAATGAAATTATTCTAGTTCAGGTGCCGTTTAATCGAGCCCGGACCCTTTTCTTATTGTGTTTATTTGTTTGCCCTAAAGAAAAATACCAGTACGGAATTCATTTAACAATGGTGTCCGCTGTTGGAAATTTTCAGATAAAGTCGGCACAATCTAATCTCTCTATTTAGCAGCACAGAATTGTCAGCAGGGAACCTTTATTTCCGTGCACAGTTGCTGACAAATTTAAGCTAGAGTTTAGAAATTTTTTTCTTTCTACTCTTTCTTTCTTCTCAAGTCACAAAGCAAGCAAGATCGATTTAGCAAGGCTGTGAAAAATTAAAGTTTTAAACTGAATCGAGAATTTAAAGTCTACCTTTCACTAACCGAATAATCACTAAACGGACCAAATTGCTCGTGAAAACCCCAATTTTGGAACATGCAGTTTAATCCCGATTTTCTCAGATTAGGAAAAGGACCCTGGCTTTTGGTTGAAGCAAAAAGGGCTTTTCAGGTAGTTCAATGTTTCCCCTTCTGTGAACACTAATTTCTCTATTGAATCGTTTTTACTGATTTCCCAATTAACTGAAATCGTAAAAAATGAGTCACTGATTCTCTGTAAACTTTCAATGATCTTCAGTGAGTAAGCGATTGTTAGACTAAATTTGTTCATTCTCTTCATAGTCTGGCTAGCTCAATACATATCTCAAAACAAATCTCATATGAAAAAAATATTGATAATTTTAGCCACAGTTGATGCAATCTCTTGCAGCTTGAAATACTGCAAAAAGCAGTCGTTTGTTTGATTGCCACTGACAAAAACTGCCGTTTTTAGAGTGATGAATTCGTTTCAATAATTCCTTGAAAGGTAAGGTGGGACACCACCTACCGCAGACTTCAGCTTTTAGGTACAATTCTTGCCGCTTTGGACTCTTTGGGGTCTGGAGTCTGGTAGCACTTTGCTAGTAGGAGGACCGAAGTTGAGGAATGATCTTGATTTACGAGCACAAACAAGGTGGTCTCGCTTACGGCAATTTGATTACCTCCTCAAAAGAACATCGCGCTACAAGTCGATCGCAGACAATTATCGTCAAGGTCCATAGCAAATATGTTGTTCTTGTAATTTTATAGTTTGTGGTCAACTTGCATGTAAACATAAGAAACGGAGCGTATAGATAATGCTTCTTGGATTTTTTTTTGTGGAACTTGTAAAAAGATAACTGCGAGCAATTGAGTGCAAGGTATAACATATTTTTTACCTGATGAAATGAAGAATACTAATTAATTTTCAAAAAACATTTGAATTGGAAAATGAATATCGTTTTTTCATAAATATTTTTTTTTATTTGAAAAATTTTTATGATTTATTCTATTTCTATTTTTATTTTTATTGAGAGAAACGATTGAAATGGTGAAGAGCAATTCACGAAATTATTGAAGCGAATCGCTTTTTGAGGTACCCATTGACAATGAACGCAGTGTTGTGAATAGTCCTCCAGAGTCGTTTCGAACTCACCCAAAAAGTAAATGCGATTTCGACCGACTTGTATACACTTTCTCACGGCTTGTTGACGATGATTTCTTCAATAGGTAAATTTAGATTACCTACGCTTGATTAGATCCTGTCCTATTCACTATAAGTTCTGACAGAAGGGCGACTAAAGCGACTGAAAAACTGGAAATTCCAATTCAAGCCAATATATACGGAGATTTGCTATAGAAAATCGAAATTTCAGTTGCTTCATAGATGTGTATCGCGCAGTTTTAAGAGGCACAAAAATAAGATTTTCAGAGAATTAGGTCGATAAAAGGTTTCTTTTGCGAGATGGGATGTCTATTATTGTGGGCATGGTAGATAATCTGATCGGAATGAGATTTAAAATGTTTTTCAACTGAATCCTGTGATCTAATGAAACATATTCGCTTTTATATGAAATTTTATGAAGAGGATCAAATTCTACATCTTTTTTCTTTAAAATTGAAAATCAAAGATTCACAATTAGTATCCTACAAAAGAGCAAATACAACTTTGAGTTTCTTTCGCTATTTCAACAAAAGAGTGACGCGGCACTAATTTGCTGTTAATTTAGTACCTGCTGGGCGGTCCATACATGATTACAAGAAGCACCAAAAGGTACCGGAACGGATAAATATCCATGGACCAACGCCCTAAGCGCTCTAGGCCCACCTACTTGGACATGCGTTAATGTCTTCCCCGGGGCACGCGTTAGTTTCCATCCATAAATCAAAACAATTTTATTTTATGTCATTTTATATATAATATAATATATATTATTATATATAAAATCGAATATCAAGAGTTTTCAAAAGATTTCAGAAAATTTTAAGAGATTTAAAAAAATTCAAAAGATTTCAAGTGATTTGAAAAGATTTTAAGAGATTTCAAAGGTTCTTTTTGTATTTTAAAGGATGTCGTGTAATTTAAAGGATTTCACGAGATTTTTAGGAATTTAAAAGGATTTCGTGTAATTTTTTAAGTGAATTCAAAAGATTTTTTTAGGATTCTTAGGGAATTTTATAGAATTTGTAGATATTAAAAGTTCTTTAAAATGAATTTCAAGGAAATTGAAAAGTTTTTTTTTGAAGTTTTAAATTCGTGGAATTTAAGGAATTTCGAGAGATTTTGGAGAATTTTAAGGTATCGACAGATTTTTAAAATGGATTTTCAGGAATATTGTGAACTTTTAATAGATTTCAAAATTTTTTTTCAGGAATTCAAGGATTTCATGATCGAGTGTACGGCAGATTTAAAAAATTATCAACTCCTTAGTTTCTGTTTTATAAGATAATATCATAAAAAAGAAGTTAAAGCTAGAAAATGAAGTGAAAAAATAGAGGAAAAAGCAGGAGGGTTCAGGATTTTCGTAATTTGCAATGTGTAGCTTCTGGTATGGACCACGTAGCCAGACTCAGACTTCGACGCCCACAGCGAGGGATAACGAGGCAAGTCCCTCGTCGAGAAGGTGAGACAGCAACGGACCTTAACACAGAGTCGGCCCCGAGACATAATTGATATCTCTGAAGATGAAGTAGGAGGTGAAGGAAGAGGGAGGAGGTGGAGGCAGAGGGTCTTATCCTGCAGGAAATTACAACACCGTTGAACCATCGAGGACACGAAGAGTCAGTCGGACCACCACGATCGTACCAAGATCATGAGGTCCTTGCTGACCAAACTAACAATAAGACCTAGCGGCTATCTATACAAGTGGACCTAACCAGCGCTCTCGTTTAACTTACTCAGCGGCACTATAATCCTCGGCTGACTCTGTGCAAACACTAACCGATCTCCACCTTACATAATTGCTAATCACCACTTGCCTTCGTCCAGAGTCTTCTTCCCTATTTCTTTTTCTGCCCGCTCTTTATCCTTCCGGCTCCGAAGTCAACCAGGTGATGAAAAATAGGGGATTTTTGAATATAGGTCTTCCTTGGTTCTTCTATATTCATTAATCATACTCATTATATTAGCTATTTAGAGTATTTTTCCCTTGATTTTGATTATTCATCAATGTAGGTTTCATAGAACTTTCCTGCAAAATAAGGGAACAGAGTATAGTAATTTAAATTTAGGAACTTTAAAAATATTTTACTTTAGGAATTCAGTTAATCAACTTTATAATAATATTCCTTTGAAATTTCTTGAAATCTTTGAATTATAGCGGTTTCTAATGATTTCTTGTGATTATTTTAATTCATATAAGATCCTTTAAGACTCCTTGAAATCTTTTGAGAATTCTGTAAAATTCCATATATTTTAAAATGTTATATAAATGTGGCATTTAAAATAACGGAAGGGGGAATTTTTTTAAAAAAAGGGGAGGACTCTAAATCCTGTTATTGAAAACTTGAGTCTTATCTATATTAGAATATTGAGTGTCGTTAGAAACAAAATAAGGTGCCTAAAATGTGACGTGATAAGTAATCCTAATTTGTTCTCTCTAAAAATGTAGTAATACTCTCTAAATTTGAAACAGCTAATTTTCTTTGCTAATTTGTACCAATCTATATTTTCATCTGTGTTCCAACCGAGTGGAACAAATCAACCTGAAAGGCATGAAGAGTACCGCCTTTTAGGAATTTAGACCCTCTAGGACAGACATTAGTCTCTAAACGACGTCTAGGTTTATCGCAAGGTACACAATTAGTGGCCCAGTGGTAAAAGTTGTGGAAAGGACATTTTTTCATTTGGTTTGAAACTATTCTAAAAAAATCTGATTGAATTATTCCTGAACACCCTCAAAAGCGAATAATTACTTAGTGAGATTGGCCAACACGCTTATCAGCTTTTATATCTTTCATCATCGTTCTTTCGCAGATTATAATTTTTTTGCGCGAGGGCGCGGCAGATTTTGCACTAAAGAAAGAAGAACGATGATACGCGTCTCCTCGAGGCGGGCCGACCTTTGACCTCTTAGCTTATATGCATAGCCTTTCGGGACAAGGTACATGTGATTCATAATATTATATTCGTCGGGTCGAGTAATGTAAACGCACTCCGCCGCTTCAAAGGAACAAGCTCACGGGCGTCAAGGGGTCGCCACCACACACCTATGTCAGTCCCTTAAATTTCCATACCTGACACCCCTCTTCTAGATTCTCAGGACCCCTTAACCCTGAAACCAAAGTTTTTGGATATAGATTTGTTTGATTATAGAGATCTTGAATTGACTTGCGTTCTATATATTTTACCTGGTTTCTAGATGGCAATCGACCAGAAGTTTAACTTCTGTCGTTTTGTAAACGAGAGTCAACTCTATAGAATGTTATTACAACTCGATATTCTTGTCCGATTAGCTATGATATCAGTTACAATTATATGAATAAATTATGGTATGCTATCTTAATAGGAAAATTACTTATTAATACGAAGTGTTTCGGGACATTTAATAAACTTTAATCCATTAACCACTTTATTATTGAACTAAGACTATACCTTTAAAAACTCCAAAATGATAAAAATAGTTATTTTCCTCTAATTTGTCGAGTTTCCAAGAATTACGTTTCTTGGAAGCATAATTCTAGCTTTACTGAAAAATATTTATTATTTTTGGAATTATTTTCGTTTAGTATTTGTCGATACTCCAAAAATTACGTTTCGTGAAAATTCGTATTATTGTAATTCATTATTCCGTTCAATCCTTTCAAACGCCTGCGCACGCATTGTTTTGACCAATCGCTGGAGAAATTCTCTCATTGGTCAATATTTTAGGCGCGCAATTCAATTTTGAATCTCGCGCCAAATTACAGCCAATTGCAAAATTTCTCCAACGCGTGTTGCGCGCGCAGGCGCGCAGATGATGGTGGGGGTCAGGCGTAGAGGGGGAAAACAGAAACCGCAGGGGGTCTCGAGCGAATGGGAGATTTGAGTAGTTCAGTACGCTCCCGACTCGCGTGGAGTTCACATCAAAAAGTACTAAAACTGCGCGCGTCGCCTTCGCGATTTATCCGGTATTTTATTGTGAAGTGCTTTTATTCGTACCCGAATTTATTACTGGGCTCCTTCTTGGGACTCATCTGCTGATTGATGGCAGTCGGGTGGGATGAGTGGGGGAATCGAGGAGCTCAGTCACTCTCGACTCGCGTGGAGTCTACATCGTGAGAGTCAAAAACCGCGCGCGCCGCGCTCCCGATTAATCCGGTAGTGTATTGTGAATTGTTGTGAAGGGCTTTTATTCGTACCCGAGTTCATTACTCGGATTCTTCTTAGGAGTCTTAGGACTCATGTGCTGATTGGCGGGAATCGGGTCGTCTGGGGGAGAGGAGTGGGGAAACCGAGCTTAGTCGCTCTCGACTCGCGTAGTCTAAATCTTTCGAGATAATATCCGTAATAATATTAAAGTGACAGTTGCGCAGTCCTTTTTTTCTATAGTGAAGTGTTTCTAATTGTAAGTGTCTTCTGATGTTTTGGAAGGGGCGAGTCTACTGGCCATTAGGATAGATCGGTCAATTATCAGAAGGATCGTTTCCTAAAAGGATTGTAGCTGCTGCTCCGAATAAACAAGTTAGTATCTCACCTTTTTTTCCAAACAAATATATATATTTTTGAGTAGAGTACTTCTAAATATCGGGCGATTTAATTATTTTCTCTGGTTTTGATACCTTTTTTCTTTTACCACATTTCGGGTGCGGTATTCTATGGTGTTAATTATTTCGATTTCGAAGAAATTTTGGAGTATTTGTGAATTTAAAAAGAGTTTCAAAAGATAACTCAACAAATTTTAAGAAATTCCGTATTTACTTCAAGATATTTTGAAAGGTTTTGAGAAGTGACAAAAACCAAGGAATTTGCAAGGGCGAGGGACCGTTTACTCCAAAAATTGATTCTTCGGGATTCTATAACTGATTCTGATTCTACTGATCCTATTAATTCCCCACTCTTTTGACTTGATACGCCTAATTCTAATTTTTTCTCTCAATTGAATCAAATTATTTTTCTATCTTTATGGATTTTTTAAATGATTTCACTTGTCTGTTATTTCTTTTTTTCTTACAAGGAAATTGGTCAATGTTTAGACAATTTTTTTGATTGACCATTTTAAAATGTCAGGTTCAATAAAAACAAAGTCTTATTTTAAGACCAAGCGTTGTCTACCAATAGTCTGAAATCAACTTTCAACCAGTTCTACAGGTTTTAAGAACACCAACTTTTAAGAGAGGTTGGGACAAAAAATATCGTGTGAATATCGGACGAAAAGTGATCTCGAAAATCTCTACTCTAGGAGCTTTCAAAGAATTTATTCTCATTTGATGTTTAAAATGTAACTAATGCCATATCAATTTCAAGTTTTAATCAGAAAGAAGTGTTATCGTTTCTCGGATTTTAAGAATCTGAGAAAGAGAGAGGTGTCCTCGTTTTTAATGCCTCGACCCATGGTCGTTTTGGCAAAAAAACATGAGGGTCGATGTTATGCTTTAGGAAGAAACGATGCAGACTATCTATTATAGTAGCAGGGGACTCGAATGAATCTCTTAAAAGCATTCTTAAATACGTGCTCTTATCTACGTAGATCTGTACTAGTTGAACGATTCTAAGCATACCACGAGAGGTATCCCTGCGTTTTTTCTTGTACAAAGTTACTCATTCGAAGAAAAAACTCTTCCAGTCTCGTAATCGTTCTCTTATCTTATCGCCAGCTCGTGCTAGCTAGGATTTAATAAATCTCATCAGTTGACACTTGTAGAAAGTCAAATATCGCTTTCGATAAGGTTGATGTAAGTACGGTCAGTAAAAGGGACAAGGGATCGAATTTCGACTGCAAATGTGCAAGGCAAATATTGAAAAGCGCAGAATGCAGCTACCTCTAAAACTAAACGAGCAGAATGCCAAGAGGTGACCGTGTCTTGTCTACAGTTATCTTTATCTCTTTTTCCTTCTGACTGGTCGATTCGTTAGGCGAAGGTTTAAACGGCTTCTAATTAGGGACAATAGAAACAAAACATGCCCAATTTCGAAACACTTGAGATAAGGAGAAGGACGAGCGAAACGCATACCTCGACGCTTTGGGATGGCCCATCTAATCAGAACCGAGAACCAGAGAATGACTCGTCGAGTAACTCTGAGATAGGTCCTGGGAAATGAGATACCTACACACATAATTGAAAACTTAAATCTAGTTTTAATGATCTGTCGCCAGTGGACAGTTTTGTGAAGATTGTGTCATCAAAAATCACTACTGATGCTTATTAGTGAGAACAAAAATCCATTTCCAAGGATTACAAATATTTTTGGGGTACTTCAACGAATAGTTTCGAACGATTTTGAAGGATTAAAAAGAAATTTTAGGGATTTTATGGAAATAAAATAATAAATTCAAGATGTTTTTAAAGATTGTAAAAGATTTTTTAAGAATTTCAAAGAGTTCAAAAAGATTTTCAATAATTTTGCGGTATATCAAAGAATTCTAAGAAATGCCTAATGTGACAGATTATAAAAGCATTCTAAACATATATGCGACACGTGGAGGTATTTTTCGTCAAATCACGCTATAAATTAGTAGTCGGAGAAACGTACGTGTCGTGTGAAATAGAGATATAAGTGTGGGGTTTGAGAGATTAACGAGGCGGAACCTGGTTCAAGGGATGAATCGATTTTTATTTATTTTTTTTTTTTCCTTTTGAAGATGCCACAGACAACTTAGAACCGAGGCGTCGCGTCGCCTGATCGGCTTGTTATCTTGGTCTCGCGATCATTCTGACGACTGCGTCTCGACATGCACCCCATCGAGTTATACCTTCGAAGGTCCACTCTTAATTACTTTCTCTTCTACCATGTAAGCTTCTTGTCACTTATGCTGCAATCTTTGCGTTCGATGAACTCTCATTTGATAGCGTAACTTCAACTGCACCTAAGAATTCATATACGGCAACTTAATAGATCAATTTATTAATTTTTACTATAACGAAAGAGGGAATTTTCCAAAAATAAACAAACGAATTTAAAAAAGCGTTTGAAAGCAGAGTGAAAAAATGTTCCTCTAACTATTTTGCAACTAGTGACATTTTTTGTGAAAATGTTCATATTAGGAAAAATTCGATTGAGAAATGATGTCGTTTATTTACCAGTAAAAGATAAAAATTAAACTCGATTGGAAAATATATATAAATGCTGCCATCTGGCTAGGGGTTTCAAAACGAATACGTTCAGCTGCGGGGTGGTGCCAACTGCTGGGGAAGCGTAGAACACGCGTAATCGGGTTTTATATATGTATATAATATATATAGATATATATAAATATATGTAGTACTGCCAAGCTACCCTTTTCTTGGGATCTACAGGTGCTTAGCTTATGAATCGATGCAGTCTTAAATTGCAGAAAAATTATTTTTATAGCTTCGCCCTCAAAACCGATGTAATTTGTTCCTAATTTGATATTTATATATCTTTTTTAAATATTTCTAAATTATATAAAATATTAAAATAAAAGAATAAAAAGAAATACTTAAATTACTTATATCGTTCTAAAAATGGCTGCACCTTCAAATTTATTTACCTTAAGGGTGTTGGAGCCTTGTTCTAATCTAAAAATTCGATTTCTTCATTTTACTTAACAAATATTACATTTGGAATTTTTTACCTTTGTGGAATTAATCAATTTTTAATAGAATTATGCGTACAGAGCGAAAAAATATCTAATTCAAATATTTTTTACGTAAAATGTAAATATTCAATTTTGAACTTAGATTTTTAATTCTTTATTTTGTGCAAAAAATATCGAAATTAAATATTTTTTCGCTCTGTATGCAGTCTTATATTTGAAAAAAGATTAGCGCTACAGAGCGAAAACCTATTTATCTATAATTTTCGTTGAGTAAAATGGAGAATGGAATTTTGAGCTTAACACTTGGGTCCAACGTCATATATGCATTCCAACTATTTATGGATACAAATAATCTGTTTATATCATAAAAAAGTGATGTCATTCCCAACCAAAATCCCCTAATCTTTCTGAATTGAAGGTAAATCAATTTTAAGCGACGACCATTTTAGTAACGATTAGGAGTAATTTAGGTTTTTATTCTTGCTGTGAACAAATTTTAAAGTTTGATCCTATTTGGAGTGAGATCTGTCAATGGTTTAGATTCTGAATAGATCAAGTTATAATAAAAACGATAGAAACTATTATAACTGTTAGTCTGGACAAACATGCCGTGTGTGTGATCTATAAATCGGCAAAATGAACCAGAGTTAGAGGGTGGTCTTTTACCTGGTTTTAACTGTAAAATCTAGTTCTGTGTGGGTGCCAATAAAGGCTGGAGGCTATGCTTCGACGGTAGCAGTCATAATGGACACATAGGTAAACTGACCTCCTGTATTATTGCTATCTCTTTGTGCTAGGCGGAAGCGTGGACAAACGCGTGAAACCGTCTGCCAGTAAATACGCGGCATAGCCTCGAACAGAAGAAAATGAAGAATCTGGTCAAGATTTTACGTCCTTTCGAAAAATGTCCCCTATAGAATTCTATCAGTATAACAGTGGGGTGGAGATAGGTGAATTTAAGTCTCTTTTATGCTCCAACTTTTATTTATGATCAGTTTTACAATGTAAGGTTATAAAATGGGTAATAAAATTCGTCAATAAAATTGCAGATGTTTATTAGAAAGTAAATACAGTAAATTGAAATTATTGATCAGATGGTAGAGAGACTTTTATATTTATTGTGTAATGTGTATATCGGTTCAATAACGGAAAAATATTTTCAGAGGAACAAGTTTTTCTTAAACTATTTAATATTACTCATTCGAAATTAAGGAATTCAATTACATAATTCTTCATTTTACAAAATAGAACCCTTTCAACCTTTCTCAATCTCAATCTAGCAAAAGTTTCATTACAATTACAAGTCTTGAGCTTTTGCCGGATAACTGCGCAGCCGATGGCTTTTAGTTACGTATTTTTCTTTCCTCATACGCGCGGTAAAGTATTTTTAAAACGAGAGGGAAAAGTAGATAAAGAATGCGCTTGTTTCTCCTTTTCTATCTAATGGTTGGCGGCAGCCTTTCAGAAAATCAAACGAGATCGAGTCCCTGCGTCTAGGTTCGTTTGCAACTGCTTTTCTCGAAAATTCTTGTCCTTTCTGTCAACTAGAGACTTTTCTCTTTTCCCTCTATCCTTCTATCCTCTATCGCTTTCCTTTTTGGACAGCAGGGAGTGACACATTTTTATAGCCAATGACACGGTCGGAATCGTTCCTTTATGGTTTACAGGTATTCATAGTGTTACGCAATAAAGCAGCCATCATCCATCCGCTTTAGCGTTTATTCCATTTGATGTTGAAGGATCTGAATCAAATCTTTCTATAGATTTCGGATAATTCAATAATAGTGAATTATTTCGCATATATTATAGAACTAGCAAAAATAACGCGCGCGCTAGGCGCGCGATTAGTTTCTTAATCAATCAAAACTTTTAATTAAATAAAGCAAACATTATTTATTTTAAAAAAATCAGTTTTATTACATACGTTATATCATATATCATAAAGAATGCAAAAAAAAATTAAACAAATAATTTATTTTTAAAGATAAACACACCCACTTCCCGAAAATGTATTAGAGCGAATCAGTTTCATTCCGAGAGTATCGGTGGTAAAAAGATAAATCATATCCTAATGAATCCGAGTCAATCCGAATTTTGTATAAAAATTCCTATCAGAATGAATTCGAGCCAATCCGAAGTCTGTATAAAGATTTTTATCCAAATGAATCTGTGCAAATCCGAACTCTGTATAAGGATTCCTATTCGAATAAATCCGAGCCAATCCGAAATATGTTTAAAGATGGCTATCCGAATGAATCCGAAGTCAGCCTATAAATTCCTCTAGAATCAATCCGAGGCAATCCAATATCAACCTAAAAATTCCGATTCACATGAATCCGAGCTAATCCTTATCAGCTATCAGTAACATCACAAAAAACTGATCAAAAGAAATAAAAAATTCTTGTATAATTTTACACTTATGCTTGTATATTAAAATTGATGATTTTATTAATCAGTGGTAGAAATTTCGATTTAAATAAACAGGTAAGTTTATTCGAATAGGCCTCTCAGACAAATTTAATTTATTATTGGCACCAAATTCATTCGAATTGAATAAGTCTCGGATTCATTTGGTATATGAAACTCTTCGGAGAAGCCTCGAATTCATTCGTATTAAAAATTCGGATTAATTTGGTTTAAAAAGTTTCTTCAGATGAGTCTCAGATTTATTTGGATTGAAACTTTGGATTCATTCAGTTTAAAAACTTTCTTCGGATCACCCTCGGATTCATTCGGATTGAAACCTCAGATTCAATCGGTTAGAAACTCCTTTCAGATGAGCCTCAAATTCGTTCGAATTGAATATTCGGATTCATTGAGTAAGTTTTACGAATGAGTCGCGCATTCATACGGATTTAAAGTTCGGAATTATTCGAATAGAACACGTGAATCGGAATAGCTCGAAATCATTCAGATTCGCTCGGATACAGACCTCGCATTTAAATACTTCGGATTTGCTCGGATTGGAGTTTTATCTGAATTTTCGCAAGACTCGCAAGGGTTACTAAAAAATTCATGGGCTTGGAACGACCGCGACCAAAAATAAAAAAAAATAAGTTTAAAATATTTTTAATTTTCCGATATCTATAACAATGATCTTCGTATTAAATTAAATTATATTAAATTATATTATATTAATTATTATTATATATTCGTATTATATTAAATTTTCGAATCAATTTTTATCCAGAAATACGTACACCTTTTAATATATCTAAAGTATTTTTTATTTTCCGACAAAATTTAAAAGAGAAGATTAATTTTTAAATAAATTTTTATCTAAAAATACGTACACATAATATGTTATTATAATTAATAATAGAAATATGAACATACCTTCAAATTCGGAAAACAGAAATTTCAAAACAAAGAAATACGAAAAAGCGAGCGGAAACATAGGAGCTAACTTCAATGTGCTGACAAAGTGAATGAATATGAAGATTATTATTATAGATTCTTCTGGATAATAGCGTATATGGATTTGACCATGTTGAAAAAAATGCTATTAGTCATTACTAGGGTGGCAAAAGATTTGTAGGAACTTGAAAGGATTTCACGAGGTTTTAAGACATTTTTAATTGCGGGGTTGTTTGCTCTAGAAATCAAGAGGCACTCAAAGGATTTGACGGGGTTTAAAATATTTTATGAGATTGTATGAAATTTCGACGAATTTTGTGACTAATGAAAATCGCTGAGGCTTAAGTATTAATTGTCATGGAAAAGGCAGAGGAAGGCGATGAGGGAATTAAAAAATTTTTTAGTTTTAGGCCACCCTGGTTCATTGTGCTTATTACTATAATATTGTAAGCATATATTTTACCAAGGCTGGCCATCTGTCGTCATATAGGCGGTCTGCGACAAAACAAGCAGCTCGCAAATTACAGAGGGTGATTTTCGGCCTGTTCGACATAATTTGTACCGCCATGGACAAAGAGAAGTCCACGCCTACGATCGTTAGGTCCCTCTCTCCTGTTTTGGTGTCTCTATTTACGCATTGGAAGCCGCCCAATGCTACTTACTTCCTTTTGTCCATTTGTTGAATACTACAATTCCCCGGTGGGTCAAAATCAATGCAAAGAAAAGTGTTCTTTAAAGTATTTATTTATTATTACGTTTGACTGTCGATTTCTTTTAAAGAAAAATCTGAAAAATTAATAAAATTATGAATCTTATATCTCACAACTCATAAAATCGATTTTGATCGAGAATGTATATTCAGTGATCAAATAGCAATTTTCAATTTATCTTCTAGAATCGACGCTCGCTTTTTTTATATTTTAAATAAACGAACGAGTTCCGAGATGTTTTCGACTCGGTTTTCGAGCATTTTTCTTACAGTAGCATTAAAATTCCTGTGCACGTTCGTCCCGCGTCATTATTACCGTCGTCCCACCTCAGTTTCTTTCACGGTGAAATTTGCCGTCTCCTTCAATTCCGTGGTTACAATTTTAGTTTCTTTCTTCCTTTTTTTCTATTGCATTTTTTTTTCTTGCAAACCATGTTAATACTTGAACACCTTCACTAAATGAAAAAGAGTCCAAGAAAACTTGGAAATGTCCTGCTGGGATGTTCTTATGTAGAAAAGTTAAATGTTTTCATTTGTATATACTGAACCGTTTTATCGTCATAGCCAACAAAGTAAGAGCTTATTTTGCCAATAGAGAGTTAAATTTATCCTCCACTCAGAGGAATTCCTTTACATTCACTGGAATCCTCTCGACATTTTATTACAGAAAATCTCCTTACTTGAAAGGAATGAAGATCAAAATGCTATAATTTTAAATGTGTTGAATATAAAGTGTTCATTTTGTTTATCTTATTTCTATAGTAAATATAATAAACGGAGGAGACAAATTCAGCGTTTTACGTGAAAGTGACAATGTTTGACCTAATTATGAGTCTGTTATGAATAGTTTTCAGTAGTATGGGTCAGTGAGCTGTCAGATAATTGGTAAAGTGATAAATTAGTGGAGGATTGGGAATTTAAACTTTAAAGCAGGAATTTCTATTAATGTAGGTCAGTCTATAGTGATTGATCATATATCAGAACGTTTTCTTTCAAAATCCGTTTCTAGTAATTTAAAAAGAAGCCGAAGGCACAGAATCATTTTAACATATTCCAAATCACGAATTGGTTCTTAAAAGATATCTAACCTAGCCTTTATGCTTTCAAGGTCGGGGTTGCAAGTTTTGGGACGGTTGGAAAATTAGAATTAAATTTTATTGTTGCTCGTCATATTTAACGGTTTTCTTCTCACGCTCAAGGCCACTAAGCTTTCATGAAACACCTGACCCAAGAGAATTGTGAAACTATAGGCAGAATCCTGTACGTGTCTGATGTCCTCTTTCGGGGATTATCTTGTATTTGTCCTGAAGGTTGGACATTAGTTAGGGTAGACTAGATGCTTTGTCTATGCAATCTATGCAGTCTATGCATATTACGAGCCTAAACCATTCAGCGGGAATTTCGATATTAATTAAAATTTAGAGTGAAATTTAAGCTTTTTTGACATAGAATAGAAAGTTTTCATCATTAAGTTATTAAAAAATGATCCACACACCTTCTGAAATGGTTAAGTAAATAGTCACAAGGTTTAATCGCAGCTAAATCGAAGGAAACAGATTGGAGTTCAAATTGCCGCAAAGCTTAACCACCCGGAAATTCATAAAGGAGATTAATCTTGGTACATCAGTGGTCAACAGAGGAAACAGCTATTGTACAATATCGCTACATGCCAGCAAACACTGGCTTTAATGCATTATGTGGACTGTTTAACCTGTTTCCACCAAGATCCGTATTGCAAAATCGTACCTACGCTGTTATATTGTAGCTCTGTGTTAGACTTGTCAATATTAGTTTGCAAATAGCTCCTAAACAATTCAACTTTTAATGTTCACACCCTGAAATCATAATGAAATATAATTCAATAGATTGCTGTTCCGTGATATCCGTGGGTTTGTTTGATTGGATACAAACAAACTTACCAAATAGAATTTACTCCTCAGGGACTTTACAATAATAAAAGAACGTTATTATTTCCCATGTTTTGTCGCGAGCAGAATAGGTATATATAATTTATTGTCGTTTTTGCTGAGGTCTAATTTCGCAATATATTTACTTATCATAGTCAACAGTCCGAAGATTGTTTTGATGTTGTTCTGTATTTCAAAGGGAATAATTAACATTTTTGTAACTTATGATTATTTTTACTAGAATATACTATAGATCTTTCTGAAAATAAAATTCTTGATTTGCACCACGGCAGCGGGCATCGAGGAGAGCCGGATGCAACCCTTGAAAAGTGTTACCAGGTGGTTTCGCTCTCTCGAGTAAAGAGATACGAAGAGCAGGAATAGAAGTGAGAAGGCAAGAATAGTGAAAGCATGCGTAGGGGAAATATGGAAAGGGAAAAAGTGGTGAAACCGATCAACAGAAAAAAGCATGCGGGGGTGTGCTCAACTTTGCCTCCTACTGTCTACACTTTGGCACCCGTGCCAGATGTTTCTAGTCTTCCGCTATTTTGCAGGACCAAATTCCTCTCTAAACTGTATAAAGACGAGTTGTTATGTATATTGCTCCCTCGCATGCCTTCCTCCCTTTGCCAATCGATTGCCCAGTATCGAGAGCGGTGCTCCATGCAACGGAGGGTGCATGTCTTTTATCTGGACCAGTTGGCGCGTTTAGTCATCTCTCTTTTTCTTGATGAGGGTTGGATTCGGTGTTTTGAGCATCATTAGGCACGATGGGATTCGAAGGGTTGAAAAATAGGCGGTAAAAGATTTTCGACCGACTCTAACTTCCAAGTAAGCTAAACGACCTAAGCCTACCATTTTCCGCCTTTGTCCTTTGTTGGAAATGTAAAAATGCGTGTTTCGACGCACCCCCTTACTCTAGAAAAACAGGTATGCAAAATCTGTCGCAGCTTGCTGGACCGCACACGATATAATCTGGAATCTTCCATTGTGTTTCTTATATACTATACGTGAGGAATAGAAAATATAATAAGGAAAAATCACTTTCTTATTAGAAAATTCAACTTTTTTGCTTAAAAAGTGGACGATTCTGTTAAAAATTCACTTTTTTGATTGACAATTTAACTATTTTGTTTGTTTGATATTATTTGTTGTAATTTTATCTTTTTGATTGAAAATTTAAATATTATTTAGTTAAAAATTCATCTTTTTGGTTGACAATTTAACTTTTTTTTTAAAAAAGCGTACCAGTTGAATTCAGTACTATAGTATTGTATTGATTTTCTATTTTCCCTATTATTCCCTTATTTTCGTAAAACATGTTTCCCTGAATAATTCCGATATTTACTATTTTTCATACAAAATTGATTAAAGCGCGAGGAAGATGAAAGTCAAAGGCTCCATGATTGCCGTCCATATAAACAGTCAAGTCATTTCTGTAGTAAAATCGATCGAAAGAAATGGAACAAGGTTCCTCCACGTTTCTTTTGTATACCCTTTTCGCAGCGTTTTCCTATCCGAGGAAATTGGCAGGGTGCAAAACCCTTTGTGCCTTGGAGCAGTGACTGCATACAAGAATCTCTAAACAGCTGCGAATGCCATTTCAATAACAGTGCAGATCGTATTTTGATGAACAGTCCAGTTCATGCTCGCCGGCTCTTTGATCCCATCCAAACCGCCCGGAATAAATTCTTTCCCTTCTATCGCCAAACCTTATGTATATGTGTGTGATATATATTCAATATGCTACAGCTGAATTTTTCTCCTGAGCACAATTCTTCCTCTTTATTTTTGAAAGGTTAACGGAATAAGTAACCACTTTTCAATATATTTCAACTTCCAATCATATCATCCTAATAATGTCTATCTCCAAAAGAACGCTTTTTCGGCACATAATTCTGTTGATGATGGGTTGTTGGCTAAAACTTCAAATGATGGAAAGAGAATTGCATTTATTGGCAATTTTTTCGTTCGTTATGAGGTTGTTTATATATCGAGTACCACGTATTTCCGTATTGGCATATCGGAAACTGAACGTTCGAGTTTTTTCAACTATTTAGCTATATCGTCGGATGATCGGAGCCAGAATCGATTATCGTATAACGTTGAATATAGAAAATCCCGAAAAGATTAATAATATCAGATGGCCACAAAGTAATGAGCTTCCTGAATCGTGCGAAAAAAGTCATGTGAAAATCGATGATTAATATTGGAAGTCGATATAGCATTGGAGGGAATCCTACACTTTATACCAAATTATCTTGTCAAAAATTTGCAGAGAAAAGTTTCTTTGATAAAATGTAGGTTTGTCTATTTGTTGCAAAAGAGACAACTAAATTCAATGCGTTCTGTAACAGAGTTTTCACCCTAGAACTATTATTATTCGATTTCCTTTCGATGGCTAAACTTCTATCTAGAGGCGCAAATACACTTGGATTCTTTCCCTGGAGACATTATTCTTTCGCTTTCTTCCACTACAGAATCTCAAAGTTTTCAACGCGTTTCGAAAGAAACATTTTGTCAGTTAACAGAACTGTGCAGACTTTCCAAGGTTCAATGACAACTCAATTCAAGTTTTTGTATATTCGTTTCATCAGTATTTTTATAATAAATAATAAACAAGATACAAAAGCAATGTATTTTCCATAGGAAATAGCCAAGCTTATATCTTTTAAAATGCATGTGATAGAAATAACTGAGAATTTTATATTTATTCCTTTATTTTGCAATTCAAGGAGCGTGAAGAAAGAGATATGTTCAAAGTGGAATTTTTTTTTATGAACGATAACAAAAGCTACATCACCCTGAGCGTGGGTCATTCTTTGCTTAAAGTACTATAAAAGAATGAACTCAATTTCCCATCTTCTATTACTCGCCCATAGATTGTATGACATTGTAAAAATAGCGCGAAAAGATGGGATCAAAAGTCCTGATAGCACAATTTCTGCAGCTTTTACAGTTTGCAGAAATAAGACGATAATATTGTTACATAGAAAAATACAATTCTTCCTGACAACCATCTCTCGATACTTTGATGACAATTCGAGATGATTACAGTTGGATTACAGTTAGATTCCAACGATAAAGCTCTGTTGCTTTTTTTTCACCTTTCATTGGAGGGAAGAATGTTTTTAAAGTGTATGTAGACTTGTAGAGATTGTATGTATATTGTTTAGTCGAATAGGGGAAAAATGCCTTGAACATTATTATATACGTATAGGTATAATACGAAGTGCTCGAACAAACAATGCGGCTTCCCCAGATGCTTCCGGTTTCCTATTTCACTGGATAGCCATCAGGACACGTGCCCTTACTTCCTTTCCGTATCGGCGTATCCCATTCCCCTCACCTTCGTGATAGGTTTATTTCTGATTCAATCACAGATAAAATTTCCAAATGGAAACAAAACATCACATCATCAATCTCGCATAGAGAAATTAAAAATGATGCTGCGAAAATAGATCTGTAGACATCATTTCACTCGGAGTCGTATAAGTGAAACGATTCTAATCTGAACTTGGTTTATTAAATTACGATTCCACCATCTGCTGGTATTTTATATTTTGAAAATTCTCTGCAAGACATATTAACGAGTCAGCCACGTAATCTTAAAGTTTTGGCATTATGATTTTGACTAACCGCCCAAAATATCATATTTCAACGGTTGAGACCTCATCGGAGAAGTACAATGCCATCTTTTCGATCCTACCTTGAAACGCGACCACCTGGAGGATGTCGAGCGCATGTCGCTAAATACTCGTGCCGCTTAAAGAGGTTGGCAAACGTTTGACGACGATATGCCTAAGCATGTGGGCGTTTTAGTACCCATGAAAGCTCTTCATATGCTGAGGGGAACGTGAAGAAGAATGAGCCAAGAGTTTTTGGAATCTACTCTACTTCCTGGGCACGCGACGGCGGATTCAACACTCGACTAGACCCCCAGCTGTTTCCTGTCTACTGGTGTTTTGCTTCCTTTCTCCAATGTTCTTTCATTAATGCTGAGCCGAAAATTTTTTCATCTTGCCATGTGCTTAGTACAGCATTTTTATTTTTATTGTCGTGGATTTTTCTTCTTTCGTCTAAACAATTATTTCCACACTGAAAAAAATGGTCTAGCTGTTCCAGCTAAACCATTTTTTTCAGTGCAAGTTCTTTTATGGATTTATTTTTAAGGATGATGAAAATTTGCATGTTATGCATAGAAATTTCCTTTATTCTGAAGAATAATTAATTTTTGGGCGACTGCGTTAAAAAAGTGAAAATATTTTAAACTATTTACTTGATCTTCTGCGTTTATAAGACGAATCGAAGTTTTTATATATGTTTTAGTGACCAACTGTAATTTCCTGCATTCTAATCTGGTTTTTTCCTTGGAAACGCTTTTCGATTGCTGATATTTTTTGGTGAAATCTTTCACGCTGTTCGCCATTGAATCGACCAAGATTTTCTAGGAGAATTCCAAATGAGAATGTAGAAAATGAATTTTTATGATTATTTCTGCATCCCATTTCTCCATAAGCTTCTCGAAATTCATTAACCACTTCAATAACAAAGTTTTTAATTTATCTGTACGCAAAGTTACCCAAAAACGGTTTCTTTAACATTAAATTAAAAATTTGAGGGTGTAAAAAAAAGGCTACACTAGGTCACTCAAAAAGTTCAGAATCACTGTAGCACTGCTCTCTTGATCTGCATCAGCGATAAGATAAGTATATCACTGATTCCAATCAGCATATATACGTTAATTTAACTCGCTGATTCAGATTGTTTGTTATTTATCTAAGTTTTCTTCTAACAAATCATCATAAACGCATTCTAGTTCCAAACTTGACTCTTGACAACCAGCTGCGCGCTTGGGAAGGTTTTCTCTCCTTTAGCCAACTGTCGATGCAAATGCGAACGCCTTTAATGAAAATTACCAGCATGGCATACATGCATAGAAATAAAATAAAAGAGTGAATAGAAAGGTACTGAATCGAAATGAAAAGACGTTTTATTCGGTTATGCTTCAGCAGGTGACACAAAGAGATTCGACGCGTGGTTGTCGCGTGGAGAACGCGTGCGCTGTGTTTAGTTGAATTGGGCTGGGGACTGGTCGAATCCAGGTTTTGTTGTGGAAGTTGGTGGAAGGCAAAGTATAGAAGGGGATAATGTCACAGTTGCTGAACCTGCCGGCAGGTGGCGATACAGGTAGACCTGGCACGTGCCACCACTACTGATTATATACTCCGGGAATACCCCCCTCGGAAGTTGCATCGGTGAACAATGCGTCTGCATTGTATGTGCTCGTCATCGTGCTGGTACCATGGTGAACGTGCACCGTGCACCATGTAATTCAACGGTGCGCTGGTCTGCCAAGCGGGGATGTTATCAATTATCATAATTAATCAGCTGCGAGAGAGGCACTATGCTCTCCCTGAATGGTACCACACATGAACAACATGGTTCGGATAACAGAATAAATGTTTTAGACTCAATTGTCCAGATTGGTGCTATTCACGAAATTTTCGCCAAATAATTGCAGTATCGAGTAAAGGATGAAAATGCTTGCTTCAAATGGGCAAAGTGGGCTGTCAGAGAAAGATAACACATATTTCATGTGATTGACAATCATATAATCGGTTATCTATGTCATTCATAAACAATTAGTGGTAGTTGTTCATAAATCCTTCGCAAATGTACGTATAAGACTATAACTTCTTACTGATTCAGATAGTGTGAAAAATGTTGGGTGATGTAATAAACTATGACGTTCAGGACTTTTCAAACATAAAAGCGAAGCATAAAAGTTCTGAACGTTCAAATGAACGAATTTTTTGAATTGATTGTGTTTTAAACTAGAAACAGTTTTGAAATATTGATTCATTTGCATGACAAATAATTCTGTGTGAAAGAAACTTGTAATGTCTATTGTTATTTTTAGTTGGAACAATATTTTTGGATAAAATAGGATTGGGAAAAAATATTTCGTTCATTTGAATGGCCAAACTTCTCGTACATATAAAACTTTTATAGTTTGTCCTTTCTTATACGAGTAGATTATATTATATGATCATAATACGTTTAAGCTATTGAATTAGTAATTTTCTTTGAATCCACTGTTGATCAAAATTTGACGCCTTGGGATTTACTGTCCATGAGAAGAATATAAACATAATACTCGTTAAGTTAATAATATTTTTGTTACTTATTGCTGCACGATGCAGGTTTATTATTCTCCGAATTCTTAATTAGAGTTTCTATTTATCGAATTATTATTCGAGAAAGATCATGTTTACCTGCTCGGTAATCTTTATTTCACCTTGATATCTTACAATAGGACAAGGAACCTTGCAGGTAGAAGAGAATTTTAGTCAGTTAATTCGCGATCGTCCTACGTGTAACACGGAAATAAGTAAATTATCTAAATAAGTAATTTTAAGTGAAAAAGTATATGGTTTTAGTGTTCATTCGTAACTAAGTGTAGTGTAACTATTTATCAAGACAACGAGCATTCAAATCACATTCATTATGTCGCTTTTCCGGTATGCAATTTCCATCTGAAAGATCCAAGATATGCTAAAGTGTAACAATTGTTGAAGACTTACTTTCTTGTTCTTCTATTTCAAAAAAAAATTATAGTTCATCAAGTTTCTATAATAAGAGAATTTAAAAAATGAAAACCAGTGAAGAATGATATAAAACAAAAAGAAAATTGATTAAAAGTACTTTTATAAAAACAAGGGAAGGACTTGAAGAGCGAAGGAAATTGTGAGAAAATGTCTACTCTTGTGCGATGGGCAGGGGTAGAATTTCTCGCAAATGCTCGGGGGAATATCACATAGACTCTTTGTAGTAAATAACGGATAATAACAACTGTATCGGTTTTGTTTTTTGTTTCAGGTAAGTCAATCTTTTTTGATGCTAAGTGACATGGAATAGAGGAAATGACAAGGGAGTAAAAAGTGGGCGTAGAAAATGGCCACAACTTTATATATATATATTGCCATTTTTTTCTGATGTCACGGGAATGTTTGAAGCTGTCTCACAATCAGTATATCTACAGGTATTGTCTGGGATAAAAATTCTGCACAATATTATATACTGTCGTTTCTTGGTACTCTTTTTAACATTTTAATGGGTAGAATTTAGTTTCGTAAATTGAAGCAATATTAAAATTTAGCGCGCTAATACCAAAATCTTCTTTTGAAAGTTTCAACCTAATTATAAAACAAGAGCAAACTAAACAAAATGCGTATAAAAGTTTGATAGCTCGTATAGCTTCGGAGCGTCAGCTGCGATGAACTTTTCTTCTTTATTCCCTTTTTAAACTATTCTGCCAGTGCATTATTTCTTCATGTACCTCTAACAGTTTGAGAAGAAAAATGCAGTTCCTTTTTCACAAAATGCAAAGAGAAATTCGTGAATTTTTAACCGGTATAATTTATAAAATAAAATCTAATTTTTTTCGGAATTAATAGCTTAAAATTCTATAAATGGAGAAAAAACGTATAGATTTCTTCTTTTATTAAGTCTCACTATTATTTTGCGAGTGCGCTACTCAGCCCATAAAGAGTTAGTTTAAAAATCGATGCAGAATGTAGAAAAAAGGATGTAGAAAAAAATAAAATCTATTTGTAAGACTGCCAATTGGCAACTGTTTCAAACTGATGTTGTCTACCTCTCTTTCTAAACAAAGTCTGTCGATAATCGATATAGCCGTCTTTCGTGAGTTTGATTCTCGTGATCATCAATTTCCTCCTTTTTTTTTAATTCTCCAACTTCCAACCTTTTCCTTCAAAAATAAAGCGCGAACCAGTGGGGCGCAGAAAAACGATTAGTTTTTAATTTAGTGCCGGTTTGATCGCGTGAAATTGCGTCGGGTTGCTGGGGTCTTTTCGTTTTGATGAACTCACCGAGGGACTTACTGTGTTGCGGATGTAGCGTTATTGGGTTCTTCGCTTTGGTTTTCAGCTATACTTGCCATCTACAGACTTAATGAATTAAAAAAAAATCGGGACCTTCAGTAAATACTATTCAGATCTGAGAATTGTTCACATTTCACTAAATTTAGGAAAGCAATTTAGTCGTTAAGAGTCTTGCAAATTCTTGCTCTGTAACAATCTAGCTTACTCGAGATTCCTGGAACTAGAATTTCCGGAATTTCTATTGAAATTCATTTTGTGAAAACTTGACCGGATCATTTCGAATAGCAGATTAATTTTTATCTGAATATTTTCTTTTCAAAAATCTTCCCTTGAAAAATTATACTTCTTCGGAGAAGTATAATTTCCAGTCATTTACAAGATAACTTAATTTAATGCAATTTAAATTGCATGACAAATGTGGACGTTTGTCATTTAATAAGAGGGTACTCAGGAGAATGGTGCAGATTATTAAAATACGAAACTCAATCGGCATAGAGAAGCTTAGGTCTCCCTGATGTGTTGAACTCTTGACAATAATGCAAGCACCTTAATTATTAGTTTCATGCTATAGTATAAAGCTGGCATCATATAACAAAAGGGATTTGTCTGCTCAAGGGTGCTATAACAGTATAACTCGACTCGAGACTTTGAGACGCGTGCCGCACGTTTCAAAGTTTGCATCGTGTGGTTGTTTAATGGCGTGGGTGGTATCGTCTTGCCCTGGCATCCATGGCATCTGTTGAACCTCGACACATTAAATTCTCTTGAACCACGAGAAAAGCAGCAAGGAGAACTGGCATCAGTGTACGTTCTAAACCACCATCATCATCTCGCAGTGGTAACTAGATAACGCCTTTGTAGTTGGAGAACCATGATAGTCGAATATCTCCTGAAAATGCAATTACAGAGAGGGTTCAGGCAGTAGAAATTATAATAAAAATAGTAAAGCAGTTATAATTATAATCGTACCTCTATCATCGATTTGAAGTCTACAATTCTACATCAAATCTAAATTGAAGAATAGCATCCATATCTTCCGTTAAATCCGCCCAGTGATTGAGCATTTTTATCCGCTGTTTGTATCTTTTTGTTTAATATCGCAAGATACCGTATCTGGGTCTCTATCTTCTGCCCTTTTACTGCTCCTCCCTCTTTTTCCACTTTACTTTTTTATAGTGCTTGCAACTCACCGCGTGCAACATGTCGTTCATCGACACGTGTTCTCTTATATAATAAACGATATCTGACCCATCCAGTTTTTGATATTTATAATTCTGGGAGCCAAAAGAAAAGGTATTCTTTTATTTGATAGCCGGGTAACTATATAGATTTAATTCCTGGGTGTCGTATGATCTTACAACAATTTTATGTAAATATGAGAAAATGAGATATATTTTATTCTAGTAGAACTCTTAGAGAAACAAACAGTTCAGGAGACAATCTTTCGTGAGAAAAATACCGTTTCTCTGACAACTGAAGACAGAAACAAAGAATATGAAACGCGTGGATAATCTTTTCAAATGAACAAGAAGTTTGTGACACTTTTTTTTTTATTAGTTTGTGTAAACTGCACATGAAATGTACCTTTCCGTTTCCTTCATCATCCAGATCCTTGTCTTCGCTCGGCTTCACTGATGCTTCAGGTCCTTTTTATTTATTTTTTTTTCTCTTGTGTTTTATTTCCCTTGGCTTGTCTTTAAACAAGAACGTTCCTTGGTAAATAAGAACAATTGTGTTTCGCGAGGCTATTTTTCATTGGAACTCAGTGATGTTCTACCAGAGTAGTAAATGGAGGATTAATCGTTTTATAAACTCTCGTTTCTAACTGTAAGCCCGAAGGGTAGTTGTCCAGTAAAGTTCTTCAATGTTCCTAAATCAATACGATGTAATAAACTCACAAAAATTTGTAGCTCCGGGTGACTGAAGCGATCCCTCAGTTAATTCAACTGAGGTCTTTCATTCTTTCTGCAAATCAGGGAAATTATAGTCACTCTTTTTCCTCAGATTCTTCGTAAGCATCTGAGAAGTTTAATTAATCTACTCTGAAGTAAGCAAAGAACCTAGGATAAAAAAGTGCAAAAGATTTTAATTATATTTAAGGACATGTAGGAATTACCATAAAAGCAAATTTAGTACTAGGTATTTTTATTATTGCAAACGTAAATTTATCGAAACTAAATTTTCTCTTTTTCTTCGGGTATCTTTGATCGACGAAAGGGAAACTGTAAATGAATCCCTAATGATATGCTATGTGAAAAAAGTGTCATGGAGCTGACTGAAAAAGTAGAGATAGGAAGCAGTTAAAAAAGGGGAAGGCTCAGGTGGCAAGAGCGAGGCGTTCACCACGGCCGTCCAAGGCGTAAATGGCAAAAGAAATTATTCATGAAAGGTGCCAAGGACGCAACGAGATGAAATGAGATTCTCGCGGCAGGTTGAACAAACGTAGATACGGATCGGTGCTAATGTTTGGTTTATAGGGCATCTTTTATTTCTTCGTGAAGTCACGAGCTCATGACCCAACTACATGGAATTTCAAGAAACATTCTTCTAAATTATAAATGATCTATTTTGGACCTCAAGCGGATTCATGTAGGAACTATTAATACGTAACAACAATTTTGTTTTTATTTTTGAGGAATATATAGGACAACTAAACTCGTTTACTCACCGTATAAACAGTTGATCATAATCAGGTTGATTCAAATAGTAGTTTCTTGCTCGGTTTCTCGGGATATCTTCTGATTGGACTGCAAGGAAATAATGTCCGGAAAGCAAAGGTAGAGTCTTTTCGGGAAACGCTAGAATTTCAAAATAAGGTAGCGACGCGTCACGTACGCGAATCCCAGTTCGTTCGACTGGAAGCTTTCGCTTATCGCGATGCATTTCGATGGCGATAAGATCTCGTGGCATGCACCACCAACACTGTACACGTAGTTACCGTTCCTGAAAATTCCATCCCGAACCCTCCAAATTCACAACTCCTCCCTCTCTTGTTTTGCAGTGGTTCTTTTTTTTCTTAAACCTTTATTCTAGACAGTGGAAACCTATTCCGCGAATAATACAACACATGGAAAATCCAATGCACAAAAGGCGTTTTCCAATACAATACCTCGAGACAGTTTCCTATCGAAACTTCTAAGGGGAAAGTGAGCAAAAATAAGAAATATTTCTCTTTAAAGGCTAACTATATGATGGTTCTTGAGGAATAACATCAAAATTAAAACCTCTCTTTACCTCTCATTTGCATGTATGTAATTACATCCCACCGTAAAAAACATTCTATAGCAAGAACACTGAGAAAACTGTTTGGTTTGGACAACAAAACTTTTTGTTGCTCTAGAAGCAACAAAAATTTTTGGTAGTGCCAACCAAATTTTTGTTGAACCAACTAAAGTTTTTTTAATTCAACCAAAACCAAGATTTTGTTGGTCTAAATGAACTTTCTTGGTTCAACAAAAGGTTTGTTGAAAGAAACCAGATTTGGTTGGCACAACCAAACAATTTTTGTTGCTTCTATAGCAACAAAAAGTTTTTTTGTCCGAACCAAACAGTTTTTTCAGTGTAGTTTGAGGTATTTTAAGGTTTTGGCACATTAATATCAGCAATTCGAAAATGACCTCAAGCGTTTTCGCGTGCGCTCATTCTGCACATGTTGCAACGACCTGTCGATTTCGATGCATCTGAGAACATGCAGCTTGCCAGTTTTTGTTTTTATTTTTTTGATGGAACTGTAGACAAAAAAACTCCGGCTTCAAATTCAAAGCTTTGACTCCAAGCGCACGTGCATGCGTGCATGCATATATGCAAATCACAGGTGGTTCGCGATGAATTCAAAACATTTCAACGTCCATCTGGCGGATCCTTATTATCCTCACGCTCTACAAGCACATCTCAAACTGCCTCGTAAATTACTACATTATCAGCATTTTTTTAAGTCGAGGGGGGTCTAGTTGATACCTCTGAAGACTAACTGGTTCTTAATTTTTATATGAAACAATTTTCCTTGCGAAATGAATGAATTGCTAAGCACAAGTAGTTCATTCGCCCTGTCACCTTGAAAGGTATGACAACCGCGTGTCGAAAGGTTTCCAACAGCGGTGAGACGTCGACAGTCAGCGAAGGAATGTCATCGACTCTGTCAGGTACCGGACGAGCAAATACCAAGCGGTATTTCTTCCGGAATTCCTGGAACTTGACACTCTTATTCCTAGCTTACAAGATAACTAAATCGTCCTTAGGAAGGTCGATTGACTCTTCTTAATTGTTTCTCCTTGTCGTAGCTGAATTTTATCTAGAAAGCATAGACAAGAAAAAGTTGGGCAGAATTTTTTCTCTGTAGTTAATCATCTTAAAGAGTGTCTGTAAAGTGCATGAATTTTGAAAAATTTTCTCAGAGTGCGAATAGAAGTGACAGGGATTTATGCTGCATCGTCATGATGGGTGGGAGTGCGATTGTATCTTTGAAGAGCTGTTTCGTGGCAGAAAGAAGTACCCCTGTAGAGCAAGAGAAATATCGTTCGATCGTAGCTATATCGGTGCCTCAATCACAATCACCTTCTCGCAGATAAAACGAGAGTGTGGGCGCGAGAGGCGTCTTTATTTGCCACCATTGTCCATTCTAAGTGGGTCTTTCTTACGCATAATACCTTATCTCATTCTGGATTAGCCTAACTCGCGACTACCGCCATGTCAAGCCCTCCGGGAATATGTCTTATTTAAATGTCTCGCCTCACAACCAATCTCCAAATATTCATTCTCTTCGTTGTCATTCCAAACACTCTTTGTGTTCTATTCAGAGCAACCATTCGAAAATATTTTATTTCAGATCTAATCTTGAATCCACTCTCTGGAAATATCAATCATTCTGTTGAGGTATTTATGTTTATGACTATTGAAATAAAATCACTGAACAGAGGACCTCAATTATCAAGTCAATGGAGATACGTTCCCACATTTCCATTGATCTTTGAAATCACTTGCATTTTTAGAAGTCAATTACTTATCATTTGATTTGTACATTTCCGTTTAATTGTAAACAAGGGGTTGGATAGAATGTTTTGATAAACAAAACATTCAAACAAACAAAACAAATGAATGAAAAGGCGCGCAAAGTTGAAGCAAGGTTAAACTTAAGAAAAATAAAGAGGTTCGAAGTAAGGAACAAAAAATAAATAAGTCCGTCGAGGCTGGCCGAGAGGAAGCATTAAAGCGCGGGGGTGAAGAAGAGCTCTTTGTGTTTCTCAGGTGAGCCTTATAAATGAGCCTGGGGAGGAGGGCGAGGGCTGAAAGGGGGGTTGTCGACGACCACACCTATGCTACCAAAAGGCAGACATGACCACCGCAGAGTCCAAATCTTCCTCGGATGCTCAAACGAAAATAATCTTCGTCGGATACCCCATACTATACCACACGCCACACACCATAAGACCTGTCCATTCCGTATTCTCCGCGGTTGGTACCTTTTCCCGATGCTGATGATGCTGGTGGTGGTGAACGTGATGGAAACAAGCCAGAAGAGAAGGATGAGAGGTTCCTACGAAGATAATCGTCGACTTGGTGGTCCGCCGCAAAGCTTCTGTTCCGTACCCGTTCGGCAAACTCCAAATTGCCACCGCGGGCCATTATATTCGCGTCAGTAGTGGCGGCATCGTCTTCTCTTGACATATACTTTCAATCGTTTCTCTCTAAAAATCGTGTGAGCACCGTGGTCTCAATCTCTACTTTTATACTGAAATTTTCCCTAAAAAAGACTATTAACTACACTATTAACAACATCTTTAGCTCGAAAATACGTAAATTACTTTTCAGAAGCCTATTTTCTGTTTCGATCATGACTTTGATAAGTTAGAACGTAAATAGAAGGGCTCTGGGAGATCTTGACAAGATCGCAATGATCTAGCTTCTCAGAATGAGGACAGTTTCGAAATTACGTTTTCATGGCTTTGTGAAATCGTTTATGTCGCCGATAAAATCGATTTCTTTGGGACGCTTGAGATTTTTCTGAATGATATTTTCTTCTTTAAGAAGGAACATCTTAATTCTAATGAAATCGGTAGCGCAGTGAGTCATCAAAATTGAAATGAATTTTTCTTGAAGCACATTTCAAAATTCAAAATTTAAAAGGAATATTACGAATAGTGCGTGGAATATATGCATATATATGAAACTATATGCGGAAATCCGCATCCGATCGATTCCGTTGATAGCACCGACTCGATATGTATTATATCCATTCAGTAATTATCCGTACATGGCAGAACCATTGAAACGGAACGTTTATTCAAAGTGTCGTGCATTAGCGCGTTCGTAAGCGCGGTCGCTTTGAAAATATGGGCTACGATACATTAATTAACGACATAGATATTACTGGATTTTAGACTTCCGTGACTATAATAAATTTCGAATGTGGGATATTAAATATCGATTCAGTTGTTTGGAAGTGAAGTTTAAAATTTTTGCATTCAGTCATTAATCATTGTGTATATCATGACTGTAATTCAAAAGCTTTCAGAGTAAAAACAAATGATTAAAATTCATACAGGTAAAAATCCTTGGCAATAAATTCAGTCAAATTGGCCATTTTAAACTTATTTATTATCATTGCCACTAATGTAAATTCAGATAAAATCACTTAAGAAAATAAATAAGACCTCGAGAAGCTATATGAGGGTTGATAGAACCCACATCATATGCTCTTTACTACATATTTTATCCATTCACAGTTACAAGTTCTATCTATAGTATTCAGGAAATATTAAAAGTTTAGTTATTTATTATTATATAATAGCCAAAATGAATTATTTTTAGTACAAAAGAATGTTTCGTGTCTGGATTTTTAAAATAAATTTTATATCCGGCTTTTGGAATAAAGTGTAAGAGGGTTTTCTGGTTTTCACTAGCGTCTCTCTCTCTCTTTCTCGAGCACATGACGACATGCCGGAAATAACCAATAAATGCGCCAGGCTTTCCTCAACAAAGTGGCTTTATATTTACAGTGACGCAGGCAATATACGCGTCAGTGATAAAAAAATTTAATATGCCTAGTACAAGACAATTGATGCAATTATATTTTAATCAAAAGCGTTGTACGCAGAGAGTAAGTCACTTTGTTTGAAGAAGAGATTATGGGTCATTCGAGACATGAGAGATAACCAAGCGGACACAAGGAGTCGTGAAGCGATTATTCTATAGAGAATAATTTGCCTGCTCTATTGGATAATATCGTAGTGGCGCCAACCTGACCTGCTTACGTGTCATCGGTAGATCGTAATGGATCGGTACAATGGCGACGGTCCTCGTATATCACTTCGTTAGCTTTACGCCTTGTAAACAGTGTCAACAGAAGCTAAGCTTCAGCCCTTAAAGCGATTTCTCGAGAGTCTCTGATGTGTACCAAGAGTGTTGGGTGCAAATCACCCAACTCTATTCTAAATTTGTTTCTTGAGCAACAAGAAACGTTCTCAAAATATGTTTATTTTGTCGTTTTATGATATATGGCTTTGTGAAATACAAAAATTACTTGACTTCGAGAGTCTGGTGCATGACATAAATTTTTTGTTGAGTATAAATTTTGAGTATAAATTGATATTCTTTGATGCTCGAAATTTGCACATGTGCATAGCGATGTCGAAACAGATGGTAAGAGGAAGAGGAATGCGATATGCCAACAACTGGTGCACTTGTCTCGCTTGAGGTTGGTACATCCCACTTTTTCCTGAAAGTCACCGAAAATTGTATAGTTGCCGAGGAAATGTTGGCATCGCTTCTTTTGTAATAATTGAAATGAGAGGGCGTAACGGCGGACCGGATGTTACGATGGTAGGTCGCGAAAATCGTGTCGTCACGATATTTTTTGTTAGTGTTCGTTGCGAACCGGGAATCTCCAGGTGGTGGCGCGTGCTGCCGACAGGTGGTGAGCGTTTGAAACGCGTTCGAAGGATCCACTCGTTCTTTTTGAATTGGCTCTAATTTATCTTTAGCAGTTTAGTCTGTTCATTCGAGATAGTCAGCTTCCTTCATCTTCCACTTCCAATTTCACCCACGCCCACCTACACGTAATCCTTAATGCCGATAAATTTACCGCTGCTTACCATTTAAGCGATTTCCTGCTGTCTTCGAGATGTGCACACATACATAAAGAATTTCAGGTTTCTGTGACAAATGAGACATTTCGTGGCGGCGGAATTGCAGAAAGGAGGTTTAGAGGTAGTCGGTGTCTTGAAAGAGCGTGTTTAACGTTTAAAAGAAGATTAAGAGGATTAAGTAGGTTGCTGTTGCAGGAGACGCTCTTTACAAAAACTTCTTGACGCAATTTAAATCAAATGAATTATAACTTTTTTCTACTTCAGGAACATTAATCTCCCTTGTTTCATCTACGGGCATTAAAATATTATTTCGTTTTCTAGCAAAGTATAATGAAAAGTTGCAAATGGTTGTAAATATAAACTCTTATTGTATAATAATAAAATAATGTGCTCAATATTTTAGAAACTATTATCACGCAGAGTGTACTTTCGATATCGGCTATTTATTATGAAGTGATAGATTCAATATAGTTCCTGGAGAGTATTGAGGTTATTTTTTTCGTACTTTCGCCCGATTAACGTTAGATTGACACTTCTATTATTTCTGTTGTATTCTATCATTCGATTTCATCCACATCCTTCCTTTGAAAGCAGTTTATCTCTTCCATTTCTCGATCACGAATCTAGAGTTTCCAATATCTCGGCAGGTGGCATTAAAGCTTCACTGCTGTGGTTAAACACCCGGCATGAAGGAGATTATAGACTGATATAGGATAAAGCGAAAGAGTTTTGGAAGCAAAAGGCAGAGGAGCAGAAAGGGGTAGGTAAATGGAGAAGGTAGTCTCGTTAAAAACATCTGCCACTTCGCTACCAAATGAAACGCTCTGGTGACTGGATGCTGGAGTCTCGAGGAGAAACCAGAGTCCTAGAACTCGTTGGAAGTGCAACATGCGAAGAGATGTGAATAAAGCGCGAGAAAGAGAAGAGAGAAGAGTGGAAAGAGAAAAAGCATTCAAAGTCGCGAGACTCAAGCGTGACCCTGGGTGAGGATAGAAGGCGAAGGTATTATTGGTGGTTGGGCCTCCTCGAGTCACGTTCTCAATAGTGAAGATGCCGCTTTGCTTGATCGCCTTATCCCAACCTGACCCGTTGATTCCTAATGGCGTTATTAACCTTACACCTGCAGCACAAATAGTTTCGATATCAACAGCGTCAACAGTCTATCATCGCTCTCTTCTTCTCACGCTTTGACGCGTTGTTTAGGTCGATGTTAACGCCATGAACAAATTACTGGATGTCCAGTATTACAGTATATCCAGTATTACATTATGTCCAGTAAGAGTGCATTAAGTCCCACGAATAACTTTTAAACCATTTTTATTTTAACCAGAGCATAGAAAGGACTTGAGGCTTTTTGAACCCGTAATCATAGATATGTATTCAGTTGCACAACTAACGCTTATAAACGATTCCCAAAATGGCTCTAGCACTATCACCCAATAGAAACACGCTGCTGACCCAGGGGATACACGATAATTCCGCAGTAATGATTTTCGATGGTCTGGACACGGTGGTAGGATACTCGAAGGGACAATAATGCACCAAGCACTCCGTTCTCTCTCATATACGAGAAACTTCGTTAGTGATGGCCGAGCGAACATGTTTTCGTCCCGCTCTATGCTTGTATGGAAACGATCTACTCGAATTTCCTCAACTGTAATAGAAACTTATCGTTCCGTTATTTTTAATTCTGATTCAATGCAAATCAGTATTGCACATAGGAGAGGCATTATCTTCCTCACATACTGAAATGATGATAACTTGAGAAATGCATTTATCGAATAACAGTACATGAAAGCAGTATCTAAATTGATAATTTCCTGAATGCAATTAGGGTAATTAGAAATGGTTAATAGTATTGTTCAAGTAGTCAACAAAAATGCTGATTATTTCCAATTGAAATTAACGATGCCTTTTTCCGTATTTTATGAATTCTGAATTTTAAAAAATGCTCGATATTTTCCTTTTATGGCAGGTTCGACCTCAATTTTTTGAAAACTCTGATGTGATAGATTATTTACAAGCGTAAATTGTTCGGACGCGTGTTGAGCTGAGTGCAACCTATCAAAAAGATCAATTATGAGAGAAAAAAGAGAAATATGATGTGTCTTTTAAATAAATTTTATAGAGAAATTATTAGCGCCCAATAGTTGGGTTCTTTTATAGTCAAATTAATTAACGAAAATGACTAATTCTTGGAATATTTGGTTCATGAAAGTTCAAAGACTTTTCAACTCGTCTATTGAAAAGTTTGCATTTGAAAACCAACACTACTCAACTTACCATGATTCATTGCTTGTGTTAGAAAAATTCAGGGAATACGTTTTTTACCATTCACTGAAATTACGGTTAGAAGATAAGAAGAGAAGGAGAGTAAATAAGATTAGATCGAACCAAAAAGAGGGACCTGGGCATAAAATTTCGTATTTGGTGTTCCCCATCGTCTTTCCCGTGACTATTCCTTTACCTTTTTTCTTCGATAATCGAAATTCTTGCTGAATCGACCACCGAGTAGCGAATCCCGGAACTTGAGCAAATATATATAGTCTGTACTTTTGTTAGACAAAGTATAATTAAGGTGTTACTTTTTAGAAAGTCTAAATATACCCAGGCTTGTTTAAACTTATTTTTATAATAAAATATTCTTTATTTGGCTTGAATATTGGAACTATTGAATTTCAACGTCGCGCTTTTAATTTATAATCATTATTGGCTTCCAAGCAGTGTAATTATCGCTTTGACCCTAATTATTGAAGGCTCGTTGGCTCCAAAGTTGCAACCTTGCAACCTGAAGCGAGGCTCATAGGTTGCACACAAACTGACTCGTATAATTATTATTATAGTCGACATAAGGTTAGTTCCATAAAAACCAATGAGCACCACGCAAGATCGAGAAGAAGTCCGATCCAAATATATCGCACAAGGAGCTTTTCATGTAAGTTTTGCAGCGTCACTCTTATCCCGGGTTGCTCAACATGACCAAACAATTTTCATCCAGGCAGTTTTCAAGGGATGCAGAAGCGGAAAACTTACACTTGAGGTTCTAAGCGGCATTTTTTTTTTGGCTGCCGTAACACAAAAGGTGAGCACCGTTGCGATTGTGTTTGGGCAACGTTAATTGGCAATTTGTTGCCTTGACCGCAACACCTACCGCCCCAGACTTTGTAACCAAGCCACGTGTTGAAATTCCATGACAGAAGGTGACCGAACCAGATGGATAATTCCTACATCATATTTCATTTCTCCATTATTATAGAATTTTTTCAGAAGCTATCTTCTCCATAAAAAGCAGATAATTCATTCTACTAAAATTAATTGAATCTAACTGGAAGTTATTTCTTATGGAATTAATATATAAGCATTTTCTAGTTATTTATTACCATATATATGGTAAATATATTACATACAACAAAATGTATACAATATACATATAGACCAATGTGGTATGTTATTTGGCAGTAAAATAATATTTTCACCAGGTTTCCACTTGAAGCTCCTTTGTATTGAAAATTTTTCACGTATCAAGAGGATATCCCTTGAATTTTTCATGCGCTTGCCAATATTTCAACGCGCACGGCAGCAGTACCTCGTTTCCAATAATTTATTTCAACAGCGAATTTGCATCTCTAGGCTCGAAGAAATCGGTGACGCGTTTACGGTGAATTGGAAACGGAGAAGTAAGAAGATGATTGAAGAAAATTGATGACAAATAAGACGATATTGGAGTGTAGAAAGAAAGAACTCTATACGATACTATACTATACGTGCTCTATAAGTTTCCAAGATATGAATCACATAAGGTTGGAAATCGTTACCTTATATAAGATAATTTGCTTTGGTTATTATATTCATATTTATTACTGATTTATCCTCGGATTTATCCTGATTCATATTTATTGCTGAAGAAATTGCTGGAAAAAAATGTTTTGAATATGTAGCACTCTCTCGCCCACTTATGGTGCGAATCAAAGAGATTAAAGTGTAGGAGTATCATTTCCAATTTGAAACATCTCACGAATCTCTTGAGAGAATTCGTGATGCCAATCCTATTCTGGATGATGAAGACCCGACGCAACTCGGCGGCGATGATGAAACGATAAGAGCGTAGCTTCTTCATCCGGTTCTTGACGGTATCGTGTCGCGAAGGCCATATGTCAAACATCCAAACTGTGTTGGGCAGAACAATGTGCACTTTGGAAACCATAAGTAGAGTAGGCAGGAATATCCACGTATGCGCTAGGATACGTACCAGAGAACAATAATAGCCATTGTACGCGAGCTACGTGAGTGAGACTCGCTTTATCGACGCCTGAGGGTGATTTAATCGTAGATTCGAATGCCGGAAATCAGAACCAACTCCCCGTCCCTCTCCCTGTCTCTCCCTTGTATTTCTCCTGAATCGTAAAGGGTCGTTATGAACTACAGCAGCCTTGATTGGTAGTTCGTGTGACAGACGTGTACAACAGAATCCAGAACGTGAATTTCATGACGTTCCTCTGATCAGCATTGTTGTTATTGTCATCCATAAACTATGGGATTATATTTCAACCTGATCAGTGGTCGAAACACATATGCTTTTAGGATTTGTTGTGGAAAAAGAAATTATATTGAAGATTGAAAAATTGATTTTGAAATTACTTAGAATATTTGGCATCAAAGGTTGCGAACTGCATTTATCTGATATTAATGAATGACATTTTTTCTTTGTTTCAGGTGAGTTGAATGTAACATACTTAATGGCGGCTTATCGGTAAGAAAAAATTTCAGATTCTTTTTTAAAAACTGAAGGGAATATAAATGTTGCAGTTTGTCGATCAAGAAAAAGTGTACGTTCCGTATAACTTTTCCTGCGTGACGCAGGATATCCGGCGCGTTACGCGAATAGTAATATACCGGAACTGTCTGGTCTTAACTTGAACCTTCCACTCGATATAAAAAGATATAAAGGTATAAAAAGTATGATAGTATCAGCTATTGAATGAAATAGTATTCAGCAAGATTGCAGAATACGAGTTGATTCAATACAAAGGCACATTTTTGGGGTAATGATCAAAGCGTTGCGCCTCAACGTCGGCCATATGCGAACGCGGCGATTCGCTCAGGTGACGACATTATGCGAAATTTCATTGTGAAAATTCTGTACTTTGCTCTGATAGTAGAAGCCAAACAGTGCCATGACCGCATCCGTTCTCTGACGAAACTACTAGCGAATATAATCATTGCATCACACACATACACCGGATGTTTCAGTCATTCATTACTTTTCTAAACATTTTTTTATTTCTTTTTTTTCGTAAATGTAAATTGTAACGAGTCTAGCAGTTTTCATTTAACATGCCAATAATTACGGAATTAGGGCACAATATTTCGTTTTATAAGTATTTTGGTCCGCGTAATTAGCATTGGTTTCTGGCTAATCAGAGGAGAGACAACAAACCGCATATAACACGTTGTTATGAACCATCAATTTAATTCTATATCGCAGATACTTTAGTCCTAACTGATTCTCAATATCAGATATCCTCTGCATAATCAGACTAAAAGCATTGCTAGACACATTACAGAGACTATCGTGAATTACTTAAGTTAGTCTGGTTTGGTTCATTGAGTGCTTCGAGCTGAAACTATAGCCCTGATACGGGCAAAAGGTAGAATGGGTCTCAGCATCGTCTCAATGTGAACAGATATCATGGTAACGACATTTTCCACGATCGATAACAGAGCACTGCTGGGATTCAGAAAGGGGAAGTTAAGGGCAAGATTACTCTCCTAGGTGTAGTGTGAATTAAATCTATAGGTTCACAAAACACCTTCAGTTAGGATTATGTGATAGTACTTATTTATATATCTATATATCTACAGATTGCTCGTTATAACGATGGTACTGGGACCATTAACACTGGTGATCGGTTGTGCTCTGCACTAAAGTCCACGATACTCGAAATAATGTCGTAACACTTAATGAGACAATCCTTGGAGCTTAAACTTTACTGAAACTAATTAAACTAGAAGGAAAATCCTTCGCTCGTTACTCGTACGTTGTACTTTGTTCACATCATCTTTGAAAAGAGATATCTCATCACTTAGTAATTTAAAGTTACAGTAAAAAAGGAGCTTAATGTAAAGCCCACAAGTGTTCCAATTAAAATGAAGTATTTCACAATTTATGAAATGTTCAGGTTGGCCGTTAGACTCCCGATTTACAATATTTATAAAATATACTCGAAAGCAGTTCGAGTTAGCATTTCTTTCCACTGGGGAGAAAGTAAGTGACACATTTAGGTGCAATCGGTTCTATCTTCCCTCAGTCATGAAAAGTTTACCTCCTATTTCTAGAGTAGGCGAAAAAGAAGAAAGCAAATCTGAAAGACTAGAGAGCTTTGAGGAGAAAGTACATTTGCTCTGACGCCGTATCAAGTATTTATGATTCGAAAAACATTTTTCTTTGAAACTTCTTAACAAGAAATTATAAATGAAGCAAGTAAAATAAGTGCTCGAAAAGAGGAAACTCCTTAAAATCGTTTTATTGCTTTCTGTTTTATAAAAGAATATTTAACAAGATTGTTCTCCAATTTTTCACACATTTTTTTAAAATTCGAATAAAAAGGCAATGAAAAAAAAAACAAATTCGAAGCGTTTTATCCAAACACTGAACACGGCACGGTGGATGGTAAAACCATAATCGAGGGTGTTTGAAATTCTTCTCTCAATGGCCAAATCTCGGGGGTGAGTTTCCGAGAGACCCAGACTATTAGGTTCAAAGCCCGATATTCTTTGCTTTCTACTCGTGTAACGACTTAGTGCAGACTGCTCGGGAAAAGAAATAATTGGTGATAAATTCTGCAGTACACTTAGTGTGTTTCGAGTAATAATCCATTTTAGTGATTACCTTGCCTGGGGGAGACATTAAAACTAGCTTCCAGGCGGAGAAGAGGCTATAACAAATATAAAATAGCTTTTTTTTTATCTCTCAGTAATTAATATGCCGTATGAAAAATACGAGCAATGTGTATTGTCGTAAAATGAAATATTATCTTTATCTTCATAACCGAAGAAATATTCTCTCCTGGCAAAGACGGGCTTAGCAATTTATTACATAATTCGTCCTAAAAGAACATCAACCTTCGTAATACCAAATGCGAGAGAAATGGACTTAATCACAACCATCTCCACCAGAAATTGAAAACCGTATTCATAGAATCAATGCAATGGAAACCATTCATTTGTTCAGATTCCATTTTCCACGACTCTAGCATCAAGTACCTCTCGATGCCTATTCTCTTGCTATTCTTTTACGAGCACTGGTCCAAAATTTTTCAATGAATTCCAATCATGAATTCGAATAATCAGTCAAAGTATCTCGTTAATTAGCTAATGAGTGCTTTAACAATAGCTATATTGTATTTCATTTGCGATCCTCATACCTACTTGAATCATGGTATAAGTATACTTTTGACATTGCTTGTTCAGTGTATGAATCAGATAACTATTTAAGTCTTGAAATAATTATAAACAAAGTAAAGTAAGACAGGCAAATTTTAATTTGATAGTTGACGAGAAATTACGAGACTTTAATTAATCTTGATATTAAAAGATCAGTTATATCATGAACAAGAATTCTCTTCATGGTTGTGAATATTTCAAACTTGGTAGTGCTTTCATCAAGATTAAACTTAAAGGTTGAAGTTTGGAAGGAACTGACGTCGAGAATACAACAAAGATATTAGAATAGGTTCTGGTGCACCTGTGTCATGTTTCCTACAAGCTTTTGATACATAATAGGTAATTTTCTTGAGTTTAATAGCTCAGCACTCAAAATTTTCCTATTAAATCATTATTCACGTGCATGACAATGCACTTTGTTTAACTAAAAAGTTATACTTCTCAACTAAATTCGTAGATTTGTTTCTTTATTTAGTTTCTTTATTTAGTATTTGTATTATAAATTTCACAAAATGCTTTCCGAAAGTAAAATATTTTTCTTTAAAGTGCCAAATGACACAATAGTGTACAATGTTGTTTGACGAACAGTTGGTACAATTTCTCATCTGCAGTTGACCAAGCCAGGCAGGATTTCCGGGAGTGTGTTCATTCGATAGTTCGTTCAAAATCAGCACCAGGTTGGCGTTTCGCCAATGAGACTGACATGTGCAAACCATCCCAGTTCTGCTGATTTATATCATTCTTTATTAAATTCGTATACACTGAACAGATCGACCGCAGGTTTTCAATTGATTTCTTGTCTTGAAAATTCCAGATGGTCACAATTCGGGTAACCTTCCGGAAAATGGTTTTCAACCTTCATTCGTTCAGTCATATTTATAGCTGTGTAGGTCGGTTAGTCGTTCCAATTTTGATTTTGATTTTGAAAATGAAGCTGGAAAAAGGGAGTGCGAAAATTCTTTCGAAAAAGGCAGTTGGAAACGAGATTGGAAAGAGGCATGCTTTGTAATTTTAATAACCTACTTTTCAGTCGAATTTCTCGAGTGAAGCTGTCTAATTTTTGCATAGAAATCTATACGTTATGAGTATAAAACGCAAAAACTGCGAATTAATTTTCTGTTGAGTACATGTTTTGTCGCTGAAACTCGCGAATTCGTGCCCGTGACGCAATTGCGCATTCTCCTTGTACAAGTTGAGCCTATAGGGTAACGCGAAAAAGAGAAAACTCGAGAGATATTCATAAATTCGTTGGATTAAGGCGCAGGGTGGATATGGTCCTGGTATACAGAGACACAAAGCCCTGTTTTATAATACATAATATATTTATACACGAGAAACGTGAAAAAGTTTTCTCTACTCTGCTACGCTTTTTCAGTGTAAGTGTAAACGATGTGCACCGCTATGCTTGACATTCGAAAAGCTTTGCCTATTATCTTCATTCGTATAGTAAACACATCACGTGTTCAAAATGAACAAGAGTACATCAGTCTTTTTTGAATTAAAAGTCTCGTTGAATAGAAATGTTCTGTTAATTTCAATTTCAATGCTTCAACATTTCCTAGCTATTTAAATAGGTACGTTTTTATTGTTTTAAAAGTAAATTTTTTTATATGGTTTTTGACTTATCCTCTTTAATCATCCCCTGTCGCTCCTGCGCTCTTACAGTCAAGTGACACCGGAAATCATACTGAAACCTCTCAAGCATTCTCAAGATAGAAATTGATGACATCCATAATTTAGAAGATATCAAGATTTTTTGAGCTACTGGAAATGCTCTACCAGCACTTACTCGCCTTCGTAGTTGTGTCTTCTTTCTCATCTTTACCATTTTCCCAGTTCTCAGCTATTCGTAAGAATAAAATACCGATAAATTTGCATCTCTCCATAAATCTACGAGAGCTCGGAGCGAGTCCATTTTAGATTTGTTGCGTCGGAAGGTCGGAGTGAGGTCGAAGGTAGAAGCTGAACTTAAAAGACTCATGGACCACCGAATTTGCCTTCTAGTCCATCGATCGTAGCTGTTCAAAAAATTTTACAATATTTTATTTCTAAAATTATAAAAGATTCAAGGAATTCCGAGTTTTTAATTACATAAAGACGATAAAACGATTTAATCATTATTGAAAGTTCAGAGAGAAAATTCTTGTATTTTTTGAAATCTTACAGTGGACATTAAAAATAAATTGACCTTCATAATGCTTCTGGCAGAAATACCATTGTATTGGATTGAGATACTTAGGAAGCTGCATACTTTTGTGAAGGCAGCTCAACATCGAGGAATTCAGAAAATTTCAATAATATTGTCAGTTCAGATTTATTATAAAATTCCTCAAATTACTACAGTTTGAACTCTGCCTTCTTCTTGGCAAGCTAAAATGCTAATATCCTGTTATATAAGAGACAAATGAGTTTCATTAATATTAAAGCTTCTCTTTTTTCGACCAGTTTCCAATATAGTGACATTTATTCATGAAATCATACAAAAGTTTATCATTTTGCATTTGGTTGTAAAACAATTTGAACAAATGTGTTGTTACAAACTTGTTCGTAATAAATAGCAAAGCAAGTTAGCGGCATGGCAATTTGATGAAGTGTTTTAGTACTTTCGGACGAAATTTTACAGCTTCATTTGACAGTTTGAACAAATTCAGTAAATTCTCTAATTCCCTCATATTTGATGATATATGTATAGTTTATAGAATATACCGATAGCAGTTGTGCAGTTGCCATTAAATGCAGAAATGCTACCATGTCCAACGTCACTGTAGGATCGGTTCCGCCCTGAATGACATGGAATAACGTCCACTCGGCCCTTTTATGTTCTCTAACGCTTGAAAATTCCTCCTCCGACGCGCTTTTCGATATTCAATTCAAATTGCGTTTATCGGTCGCTGTGACTTCGATGTTGTTCCCGTCCGGTTTGCCAAAGTTTATTGCCCGTTTCAAGCTAAAATTCCTGTGTGAAAATTTTGCTTGCTCGTTCGGCTGATGTCGCTACTGCTACCTCTGTGCTTCCGCATCAGTAATGAAATTGGACATAAATTTGTCACCGGCTGTCTTTTTCTCTTCACCATATTTATCCTAGAGAAAATTAATTTGAGCCTCTCATCAAATAAGAGGATTATTCCATTCATCTTGATCCAAAAATTGAATATACTTTAAGTTCTTTTCCTTGTAAGCGGTGTAAACTAAATACTTGTTTGCTCTTCCAACGAAGTTGCAAGTTTTTATAGGAGATCTAGGCAGACTGTCTTGAATCTATTTAAGACTTCTTATAGTACGTTTTTGCCGCGAGCGAACTTACAAGAAAGGGATAGCCTCGTAATGTTCTCGTAAGATTTACTATCTCCATCCAACCAGAGTGCGTCTCCTTCAGGCAATGATTCGTTATAGTAACTTTTATAGCGAAGAAGTACCCACGCCGCGCTATAACGCTCAACCACAAAACCGTTATTGCGGTAATAAAGTTCTCATAAAAATCTGGTATTTTAATATACAGGATATTTTTTACGAAGGTCTTTTCAGAAGTACTCTATAAGCTTTGAATCAAGTAATCGTTTTCAATTCAAAACACTAATAATGATCAGATAAACGAAAATCTTTAATTTGGCGTAAAATAATCCAGTTACCTAAAAATCTAGTATACTAAAAGTAGCACAGTTTAATTATAGCGACTGTATAGTATGCTATATTTTATCATTTCCTGTTATCGAAGACCTAATTTTTCTTATCGTACCAATAAATATTGGATTACGATAGTTAAACCTGATCTTTTGTCTTATAAGTTTCAAATAAATGAAAACTCTTATACTTCTTTTTACGCCACGATCCAAGATCTCATCTCCTATCTATACAGATAAACCTGATGCCAACTTCTAAACTCGGTTATTATCCAGTTCGCCAAGAAAATCCAATATTTTCTCATTACAAGTTTTCAACGTGCTATTAATTGCACGGCTATCGTTCTTTGCCATCAACCACCCACTTTCTTTCCATTCGTTTCGCCCATCATCCCTTCTCGTGACTCATCGTTAATTTTCACAGTACGTGATCCATATTTACTGATTCTCACTCTTATCCCAATCCTAACTGACTTCTAGAAAAATCATATGTATCTCTATTCCACAAATTGCTGTATATAATTGTTTTCCCGAATTATTTCTTGAAGGAGGTCAATTAAAATTAATTAAAATGATAGTCAAACATGGGATACATTGAGTTTCAGTCTGTTTCAATGAATTTCAGTCTGTTTCAAAAAATCAGAATTTTTCAGACACGAAACTATTTTTCTATCAGAAACTTTTACCAGAGAAGCTCTCAGAAAGATCGGTGAATGCATCTGAAACCGATGAAAAAAAATGTGCAATCGCAGAAAGAAGTATAGCACGTATTCCATTCTCTTTTTGTCCGAACGATAGATATGGCGCTTGTACCACTTTTCGGTCGTCCTCGTATACATGGGTAGTTGGGTACCACTCACAGTCGAAAAAGCGCTGATGAAGGCAGAGAGGGTGGCAATGCGATAGAGCGTGAAAGCGAGATAACGCCATGGAAAGAGATATTGCGAACGTTTTGTCGCAAAGAGATGGCGCTCGATACATTTCGTTCTACAAGCAGAGGAAGCACGATCGCCAATCCAGTGATAAGAACACCTGAATCACGAAATCGTTGTACATCTTCCATGACCGATTTCGTCGAACGATGCCAAAATTCGTCAACGGGTTTCGTCATTGTTAGGGAATTACGTGACTGCAATTCATTATTGTTTATAGCGTCTTGTTATTCAAAACGTATAAACTGTTAACGCCCGTCAGTTTCTGGAAGGATAAACACTCAAAAATAAGAATTCCCACGCAAATAAATAAAATGGAGGCATTTCCCATTCTTGCAGAAACTTGTCCTATGTAGAATACATTTCCTTTTTATTTCTCATCGAATAGTACCAACAGTCAACACAATACCAGGTTCCCACACGTGCATAGCTCTCGTATTACAAGAGGGCGTCATGTGCGCTACAACGTCGCATGCATGGTTCGATAAAGAAAATGTGTACTATTGTATGGACCTTAACTCTGCACTTACTGCATACATATACGTAAAAACCGGTTGATTCTGCGGACTCGGCTCAAACAAAGAAACGAACGGACGTGCTGCCGTGAGAATTCCAGACGCGTCCGAACTTGTCCCAGGGGAAGGTTTGATATTTCCTTGGCTTTTCGCGCTCCCCTAATTCTTTATTTCTAAGCTCAGTACTAACCTATCCTTACTAAGAAGAATGATTTTAATCAATTCGAACTTTTGACAACAGAAAATAGAGGCAGCTTGAGAACTCCTTGAGAAAGGAGGTCAGACATTCTCACAGTTAGTTTTGGTATTGTCCAACGAATCTAAAAAAATCAATTTTCTAAGATAAAATTTATATGTTAACGACATTTAAGATCGGGATGAATTTAAGGTAAAGGGCTGTCCTCAGTCTGCAAAATACAGACTGGGACGGGATAAGTTCTGATGTGGGATGCGTTCGCGTGGGTCGGACCGGAACCGACATGATTCACACCATGACGGACCCGTGAGACTTGCGGAATAGCGACCCTCAGTGATACGGGTTTTCTAATAGTAGTAAGAAGAGATAAGTTGATAAAAAGTTGCGAGGAAAAGATATAAATTAGTGGTGAATAAAGTACGCGATTTTTCCAAAAATTCGAATTTAAATTGAACAACTTTCGGAATTTTCGAACGAACATGAAAGTCGAATGTATATGGTATAGCACTTATAAAGTTTGACGTTGGTTTTAATTTCCTTTCTTACAATGCATTTTGAGTTTACGCGATGATATTTGAGACATGTGGTAACATTTCATGTTTAAAATTGATAATCCAGTGAGACTCAGGGCACGTTAAGTTAATATAATAATATCTCGGTCGACGTGTTAAGCAAATAACTATGTAAATAAGACTTCAGGTGTTTGAGTTATGTGGGTATACATTTGTTCAATTCACAGAGAGTGAGATGATGAGATGAAAAGCTAACAGTTCTGTAATTCTGTTGGCTTTTGAATGAAAAGTTCTTATGGAAGAGTTACGACTGGTAGCAAGTCGTATGATATTTAATGTATATTAAGGTCATGTGTTACTTATCCGATTGCTATCTTGCCTGCTTTCATTTTTTCCGGCACTTCACTTGAAAACAAATAGAGAAAAAAATGCATTTTTAATTGTTACATCCTGGAAGAATAGACATTTATTAATTCCTTCAGAGAAATATTTACATTATAATGTGGATGAGGAACAATGAGACACCCTATGGATTTCCGTTAGCAAGATGCGAATTAAGTCGAATAAAAGTCCCAGAGGTTGGACTGCGATCTGATCGCCACCCCTTCGCTGTTTCCGAAGGCGCCATATAAGAGACTCTCGCTGAAATTTTTTCGAGCAAGCATTCGTTTCATAGACTTCTAAGAGAAGACAATGGCGCGTGGGTCGAACTGTGTTGGCGTACTATGTCAGACTCGCATATGCGCACATATTAAGTATCACGGCCATTGCGTTAAAACGATTACTTCCGGTCCTCCGCGTGGGCCTAGAGTAGGTGTGTATCAGCGACTAAGCTCCGTTGTTGCGGGGTTTATTACACATCTAGGAAATCCATTAGTACCGGTTCTCTTAAGCTTAATTGCAACTAAATGCTACTCTATTTCACACGGAGCAAAAAATCTCTCAATTTAAGATGGTTTCTATGTCAAAATAGTGCCAGCTCTTTTTTCTTCTACATTTTACCTTTATATGTAGGATTCATCATATAGCGAGAAATATCTCCAATAAATCCTCGAAATATTGAGCCTTTACGAGGCTCGATTCGTTAGTTATCAATGCTTTCAATGCGAAGAATATAAAAAGCGCTTAAACGTTTGATTGGGCGAACGCCGCAATTTCAATGTTCAGCGCTCTATAACTGTCACAATGGTGCTGGGCATTTTAATGGAAAATTTCAAAATTCCAATATCTTTCTAACTTGTGTAATGAAACCTTAGGTGCAAGCTACTGTTCAGAATTCATCAAAAGGATTTCATTCCAGGAATATTAGTATCAATTTAGGATTTAATTAAACCCTGTCTCTATTTGCATTCAACAATTACAACATGGCTTTGCTTTGAACATAGTTCCATTTATTTGTCCATGCAGATAGAGAATCGATAATTCGTTAAATAGAGGACAAATTTTGCGTTTCGATTGAAATGCTTTTGATGATCAAGTTATCTCTAAAGATCTATCGATTTATCAAGATACAATGTAAATAAACAGTAAAGTACGGTTTCTCATATCATGCTACCGTTTCCCGTG
>CAJFCP010000036.1:5148979-5255825 GCA_904066005.1 Synergus itoensis | reverse complement strand
CCGGGCTCATCACCGATTTGGGCCAGGTTTGGAAATTTCTGCACGGGTTGGACATATAGAATATATTGTTCGCATTGGGAAGAGAGATATGGGGGAGAATGAGAATCCATGAGCAGGGAAGGTAAAGAGAGATTGGTAGGTGAGGTATTTTGACATGGTATACACCATAGTATTGTGGTGTTGGCCATTATACACAGCTTGGAAGCAACCACATTCCAGCGGAATTCTCTGTCCGCGATTCCCAATCTCCGCTCTACCGTTTCTGCAATTCGACCAGATTATTCGGCTCACCAATTCTACCGCAAATTCACCTTTTAATAGTGCCGCCTTGATCTAGTATTTAGACATGTATCAAAGAACGGAATGGTATTTGCTCTAAACATTGATTTACCATCAAAATTAGTGTTTATTTGGAAAACAGCATCCAATAGAATTACCCCTTTTTTCTTTACACCATTCACTATGCAAAGAAGATTAGCGCAATTTGATTTTGGGAGACGCATTTAGAATACAAATTGAACTTAATCATTTCGTTGAGACTAAAATACCAGGAATCACGTTGTATAGTTATAATGCGGTATTGTCCAACATAGACTAGGTTGTAAAGACTGAATATCGATTCGATGCAAATCAGGAAAAAATGAGGTTGGATGTCCATGACACGTCTGATTCCTGGAATCGACTCTTTACATTGTAACCCTAATGTCAATGGTAACATTTTCCAAGAAGAAGTTCTACTCTAAAATGTATTAAACTCTTTTTATAGGCATTCTACCGTTCGTTGGTGTCTAGAAATCTGTTTTTATTCCATCACAGAATTGATTTCGTTATTATGACACTTATTCCTTCGAGGGTTGGAAAAATGTGGAGGGATTCAAGGTACGTCAGCATTCTGATGCTGACTGATCGGAAGACCTTAATAGAGGCTACAGCTGACTACAGCTCTCAGACAAGACGAAAAACACCCCTCTGGAGATGCATCAATCTTTCACTCTGCAATCTCTATGTCTGGATGTACTTTTAGTCTTTCAGCAGATAGATGATCAGACTATGGGAGGTTGAGTCCAATGTTTTCCAGTAGTCAATGTAGACCATCAACAGGTGCTGTATGTAGAATGCAAACATTTATGTTCTTTGCAGACACTTCTGTCGATTAGCAGGTTCAGTTGATCGAACAATCCTATCATTTAGGAGAACTGTGAAGAACTTATAGAGCGTGTTCAGAGAAACCAATTCCCTTTATCAAACACTAGGTAAATATTAGAGATATAGGTATTGATGAAAATTACGGTCAGGTGATGACGCCATAAGTCACCTCTTGCATGCTTGCTTTCTCTCTGTCTTTTGATGATACATTGGCCGCAGTTCTTCGAAGCTAAGTTACTGTAATTGAATTTGGAACATCAGATTTGAGTTTTTTGAGGTCACCAACCTGTCACCGAATTTTCTCACGCTCCATTAACGTGTTTGGTAATGCGTGCCACGCGTAAGTCGTATCTCTTGCTAAACACACCTATCCATGGATCGTGACTCATCCAAGGAACGGTGTTATTTCTTTACGAGAGTTCGGAGATAAGAATTGACGCCCATGGTTCATCGGGTTCGACAAGCAAAGGTGTCGCCGCCACGCCACTCGTTTTCGTCCCACGAGATAGAAGAAGCAAACTTGCCAAGAAGTTTGTACTGTCGGTGACGTGTTACACATCTGTGATGTTCTCACGTAATGATACTTTTGTTTTCACCAAGTTTCTTAACTTTTAATTTCATTTTCATGCCTAGACTGATAAACTTTATCGGGTAATTGTTTATATATGTAATAGGAAGTATATCTTTCAGAATAGGTTTAATCATATTCTAGAAAGGACATGAATTTCGGCTAACTTCATGCGTAGTTCGCTAACTTTATTGGTGAATTTATTTAGTGCGCGGATTTTAATTCTCATTTCGAAACACGCGGGCTTAGTCCCGCATTATATAAAATTTTCATATTTTCTGACTCTAATCCCAAATTTTACGTTTCTAAACCCATTTTATAATAATTCAACTCAACTGGGTTCGATAATGTATTCTAACTCTAATATTTATTTTCCTACTTATGGAAATGGAAGGAGATAATGTTAGTTTCGATCTATGATCTATAAAGTTGGTAGCTAAATCCCTTCTTTCAATTCTTTCATTTCCTTGCATTTTTGCATTGCTGTGAGCCCGAATAGATTGTCTATAAATGTAAATTTGAGCCTGCATATTTTAAATTAAGTAACATATATATTCAAATTCTCAGCACCTTCCTCTTATTCATTTCTTGGAAATCCAATTTTCGCAACTCTTGTTGCGGATGTTTATTAACATTTGCTAAAATTGTGGGAATTTAATAAAATGAAGTTCCTTTTTGAACTACATTCCACATAGAAACAATTTAAAGTCTGCTCCTAGCTAGTCAGGCTAAATAAGATTTTCTCTTCTTCTTTTCATTAACATCCATTATTCTTACCAAAACTTGCAGACGCTTGCGAAGCTCGTTATTGGTAGTTGAAGCACTCGATAAGGGCAGAATACGAGCTCAGTTCTTTTAGCAATTGTTCTTTTGTGTAATCGGTTGATATAATTTGTGAAAAGTAAGGTGAACGGGATGTGCGGTATCAAAAAAGAGGTGAACGAGGGAATCTGAGATGCATACATAGAAAGAAGGAAAGAAAGTATGAAGGAATAAAAAAAAGGGGGAGAGGGAAGGTTCGATAACGGCGAAATGGTTCGCGGGGGAATTCCCTGTCTATCTTGAGTCGAAGTAACGAGAGGGTGAATCGGGTGGGTCATGAGAAGGAGAAAAGAGAAGGTCGGGCTTTTGGACTCAGGGGATAACCCAGTACCAGAAGAGCCACGACGATCGACGACGATAGCAATCGTCTACTTGCATTTCCAAAAGCTTCGCGTCAGGCCTCGGTGCTTGTCCCGGGCGGACGATTTCCCTCGATCATGCCGAATTACAACAAAGCAGCCGCAACTATATCACCTTCGGGTATCGTTTTTCACCGAATATATGACCAAGACCTTCTTCGAGTCTCTGGGGAAGCGTTCATCGCCAATTTCTTCAGGTCTCAAATTTACTTTGGTGGAACCTTATATCCCTCTTCGAAGTTTCTGCGAAAGACGAATTTCAAACTCGATCAATTTATGCAAGTTTTACCCAGTATAAGACGATTTGTAGCCATGATGTGTCTTCTTCTCAATCGTTCTTCTCTCTGGAATATTCAGTCTATAACTTTCAGAATTCTTCATCGATCTTTTCATAATGAACAATATAATAAATCATCAAGGAAAAGGTTTTGAACAGGGGGTGAAATCGCTTATAGAGACATATATAAACTTTGATAATAGTTGAGCATCACAACTGACAGCATGCTCTCTCTTTGGACTCCTGAGATCTTCCTTTACAGATCTTGTGAATTTCCCGAAGGATCAGCTGCTACAAAAGAATGAGAGTAGGAAAGGCAAAGTCTCCAAAGTACGACGTAGAAACTCAATAAGCAGATTTTGCGTTTTACTGACATTGCTGTTAGATCCTCTTCCCAATGGAGACCTATGAAGTTGTCTTTTGAGAATTTGAGGAAGCTATAATGTGATGTATCATGCAGAAATAAAACTTTTGTCAACCTGATTAGAAGCTAGCAAAATCTTATGAAAAATCTTTAATCCTTTCAAACTATTATTTTATATTGCTCCTTAATGCAACTGCAGAGAAAGATGCACACACGAATTTTTGATATACCAATTTTTTATTCAATTTCGAACCATTCCCTTTGCGTGAATTTAGATCACAAGTGAAGCGTAACAATGAAATGAATTTTGTATTTAAAGGGCTTTCAGCGTGTAGAAATGGTAGGAGAGAAGCAAATCGCATTATTGGAAATCGGTAAACATCTAGCGGCAGACGCATTGACTACATGCACCAAGAAATGAAGATTTTGCTGAATCTTCTATTAGAAAATCCTCGACAATTTCGTTCTTTAAATTCTTTATTTTGATTGTACAATATCATTATTTGATTATAATACTGTTCGTTTTCGACTTATATATCTAATCGTAGACTATGTTATATTATGTCGAATCAAGTTCCAAGGACTGTAAATCGTGCATGTCAAATGAGGCAGACTTGTCTGATTCTAATGCCAAGTTTACGATCTGTTGCGGTATCATGACGACCCTAATTAGAAGATCCATCTCAAATTTACGTATTCCAATCCCAAAAGCACGCTTCACTTAAGAGAAAGGGAATTCCTTCTCATCTCCCACTAATGTCAACGTCAATTTCGTATGCTACTCTACATTACTAACACGAGTCTCAGGCTTGTCTTCAGCAAATCCTCAGAAGCCAACCCTGTGTAACTGATTCCTCTCGGAAGCCACGGAAGCCAATTGTTACTAACCGACGCATGCTGACAATATAGAAGGAACATATATATATATATGTATATATATGGCGTAAATTCCAATTAACATTGTCGTATTTCTTTTCAATGAAAAATTAAGACGTTATTCATCGATGAGTCATAAGTTTCCTAGAAGACATTATTCTTTGCCTATAAAATTGTCCACGACATGGATTTGTCATTCAGATAGGTCCGCAAAAAAATCAAATGCCGCCGGATTATCTCTGCGGTTGAGAGGAGTAAGACATTTTTAAGACAGAGGTGACTTAATCCACAATCTTTTGCAAATGATTTTGCTCTTTTTTACTCAGATCCATCTTCAATATAAAACTGTTTATAAAATGTTTATAATGTGAGTATATTTTGACCTACTGGTACAGTTTTCATTGTCAAGAATTTTATACCTACATGGGAAGTATAATACACCCACTGACCATGTAATCAACTGACCTGAAGTCCTCAGTACAGAGAACCCTCATCTCAACAGCAGAAGCAAATATATGAAAAGTATAACTGGAATATGCTGAGTTGGTTGAATTTAATTTCATAGCCATGAGCAATCCTCACCTTCAAGGACCCTTTTCTATCCTCGCCTGGTTTTTTGTTTCTTATTCTATCTTTTATACGCCAACTGGCACAATGGGTTAAGTTCTCGTTAACGAGCTATCGATTTCAGCAACGTTAACGAGTTCGAGGCAGCGATGGCGGCGGCTGTGGCGGCGGCATTCGAGCGGTTCTTCAAGATCGGCTCTTCCTGCAACGATGCGCGTAAATCTCATTCCCCCGATGCCTGGAGAATTCGAGCTCGTCTCGAGCACGAAATAACACCTCTCTTTGTACGGCACGAAGCGCCACCCATAAATTTTTGAGCGCCGAAGAAGCGGTTCTGGAGCGGTCCTGGACCGGGCCACCCGGGACGATGGCGCGAGTGGTTAGAGGAGAAAAGAATGGGAGAAAGATAGAAAGGAAGATGAGAGCAAATGTGAGTAAGAAGGAAGGAAAGACACGCGCCCAGTCTGGACCCTTCGCCCACGCCTGCATACCGAGAGGGCCTTTTAACCCATTGCTTTCTTCTTCCCTCCCCCCTCATCACCCACTTGTCGCCCCTTCTATACCCCTCTCCCTTTCCTCCACCCGTTCATCGACCACCTCCCTCCTCCAGTTTCTTCTCACGATTCGGACGCGCTAACCACGTAACACCTTCATTGGAATCGAAGAAGGTACCGAAGAAATCGTGATACCACCCAGGATCACGATGAGGTTGATAAAGGAGTCGCCTGGGAAACCACCTACGCGGACCCACCGCTCTTGCTTTCTTGAAAATTCTCCAGATCGCCGAGTCGTTGGTATGTTAATAAGGTCTTAATAAAAACGCCTTCTTGGAGATCGCACGTAGAATGGCGCCTTGCGAGATCAGAGAGATGTAATACACGAGTGTTTGGATCTGAGCGATGAATAGGACTTCGATGTTTCTTCTTCATTGAGGTAGTTTAGTGGCGTTAAAAGCTATTCGGTCTAATGTAGGCATGATTCCTTTTAGCAAGATGTCTTCATGCTTTTTAGCTTGTTCATTTGGACTATGTATTATAATTAAAATCGAAACGATAAATCCCTGATCTTAATTAGCTGTAATTTTAATAACGTTGGGCCTTGCGAAATGAGAAAAACTTTTTGTCTGAAGAACTCTAATATCGAATAATATATATAGTAGACAGTGGTAATATATTATATTAATGATATTAGTACATTTAGACCTAGATCTTTTTAGTTTGAACGGCAGTATAGATAAATAGAAGGCGAAAGTGATGCAAGATTTGCATACTTCCTGAAAGTAGATGCAATCAAACGTGCGATAGGTAGTTTGTGTGGAAAAGGAGCAAGAGAGAGTGGAGTGGATTTGAGTGGCTATTCATCGGAAGAAAGAACGGGTAAACGGAAGTGTCGTGGAAGAAAGAGGGATGGTATAAGAGCAATCGGTGAAGAGCTCTACTAAGTGTCACACTAACAAGAACAACTATTGTCCACAGAATCTGTGAAATTCGCTTTAACGTGTCTTGAATTAACAGCTTTCTTGGCAAAAGTTTTACCACTTCTTGTGGAAGCTTCTGCCAGTAGTCTCCGTACTTTTAGAGAGAGCTCTTTAAAACTCATCTCCGTGATGAATTTAATTTATAAGAATTCATTCAGTTCAAGAGGACAAACCACTTGAAATCAATCTTTTTTTGTACGTTTTGTCTTACCTAATGATGAGAAGACAATGAAAGTTAAATACGCTCTTAAATAAGAATTGAAGAATAATTATATCTTTAATCTCTTTCTATGTTCACGAATATAGCCAGGAATATAAAAGCACAAAAGAATTTCATTAAAACTTACAAAGGCTTTGTCAATTTTTATATTTCGATTCAATTTTTATCATTCGTAGTTATCAAGTAGTTTAAATTTTAACTACAAAGTTAGAGAAATTTTCAACTATCTGTAGCTATTATAAGTGAAATTCAATTCAAACTCTGGATCTATGTTTAGAGTATTCGTTTATCAGTAGGAGACAGTCCCATGCCTTGAAAAATCAATTTCCAGTTGGGAGGGAAAACGAGTGGCGAGCGAAATCGTGTCCGTGACATTTCTATTACTTATTCCGACGGACCGTTCGAAATCCTTCTGGCTTCCATTTCAGTTTCCAGAGTCCTGTTACCTAATCATCCAATCATTCTTTATTTTCGCTAGTAAATAACATATCAACAAAAATTAACTACTATTCCTGGTTATGATGATTAGCGTACTTAAACTTTTAAGTATACCGGCTTCCTTGAAGAACAAGACTGAAACACTAAAAGTATAGCCTTATAGTTCCAAAAGTAGATTGATTTCGCAACGGAAGCAGAACCCCCATATTGTCCTCCAGGTAATGGGAATAAACGTCGCTCGAGCGTGAGGTACGTCCAGAACTGGCTAGCGTTGGAAACTTTTTCACTTTACACAGTCAGTCAGCCTTGAAATCGCGTCCAGGCTCACCAGAGTGGACCCCAGGGATATAGAACCCCCAGGATCGTATACTGCTATCCTGTGATCCGTTTTACCCCTACTATATGTACAAAATCGTACATACGTTCACTCTCCCCACAACGAATATGATAATAAAAAAATAATAAGTTCGCCTCGTCGTTTCCAACCAACTTGTTTCAATGGATTGCCTCATAGGCCCTACTTTTTACACCAGCTGCTCTTTTAAAGCTGCCATTTTTCTTTTAAATTGTTAAGTGACTTTCGCATCCTTGGCAAATTAATGTCAAACCCCAGACGATTTATTTTTTGTTCTCCATAAGTCGAATTTATTACTTTTTATACACTCAAAAATGTCATCCATCCGAAAGGTCTATATTTTTGCTAATATATCTTTTAATATCTTTTGAGAAGATCTTTGTTACTCGAAATCTCGTTGCCATGTCAGTGACTATATATTCTGAGGTTTGCAACTCTGTAAGTGAGAAAATAAGATGATGTGGAAGGCGAAGGGCAAAAGAGATACTGAACGAGTGAGAGTAGTTGAAGGGGGCTGGGGGGGGGGATCGGCGTGCGGCAGTCGCGTGGCTCCCACGGGTCAGTCTCAAGGATGAAACACAAGCACTCTGACCGGATCTCTCATTAAATCTGCACACAGTCTAGCACTTTGCTCCTTAATCAAATATTCTTTTCTCTGAAGCTAGATAAAATGTGTTTTTTCAGAGAAATATTAGAATAGTCGATTGTCTCTTGAGCCCTTTTGGAGAGCTACCCTTCATTTCTCATTTGTCGTTAATTTCGTGCTAGACCCAAGTTCCATTTTGGTTCCATAATTTGTAGAAATAGGGGCGTGCGAGGGAGAAACGAAGGTTCCTATGCCTAAAAAGAGATAACCAGGCGGCCCGATCAATAGGCGCCCGGGCCTAATTGCCAAATTAGGAATGGAAGCACCGAAAAATCCCTCACACAGGCAGTTGAGATCGAACCTAATTACTTTATCCCTATAAAGACAAGTGGAAGTTTTCTTCATCCACGAGCCTCGAGTCCATCTTTCGATCGGCTTATTAAGTTAATAATAAACGAGCCTAGTGTTTCGTAATTGGTAAAAAAAAAACTATGTTTAAGAAATGAGAACAACTCAATAATAAATTGTTTTCTTGAAATTGTAAATTTGGATTTTAAATGAAGTATTCCCCAGGTTTAGTTTCTGCAGTAAGGAAACTCAATTATATTGGAATAAGAAATATGGAAGATGCATTACGCTCAGATTCAGCTGTTTAATTCAATTTTACATCTTCAAGCTATATCTTAGCTGGTACAACTGGCAAACACTAACTTATGAATCGTCTCACGCGGCTCGAGATAAACAAGGTTATTTGGCTAAATGAGATTTGTACGACTCCTGTATTTCATCGCATTGTGTACATTACCTTCTTCCAACATAGCTCTCATGTACACAGTTGTGTGTGCACATGAACAACGTAATAACGTATGTGTTTTCGTACAGTGAAACCAAACACATGTTCATTGTCCTGCAGCTTTAAAGCAGGGCTTTATCTTCTTGAAATTGTTTTCACTTTTCTGTTCACTTCAAAAAAGAAAAGCAGACAGACCTGCATGGAAAATATAAGTGTTAGATGTTTGATTGTTGGCAACTCACTTTAAATTCAAAGGTGTCAAATTTTGATCCAAGTGTGCAACGCTTTTATATGCACAATAGAAAAACAATTGAAAAATTACAACTGGATTCACATATTCCTACATGGATGTCAATGTGCAACGCTTTGATCCACTTCTGTATCAAAAATTGACACCCTGGGATTTAGTGTGGCTCTAAATGATAAAATGAACCGGAAGAAAGGATCAAACGTTATTTGATCATCAACACTCGAACCATTCCTTTGCTTATTCTCTTTGGTCGGGTCTTCCTCGCCTCTTTGAACCACTTAACCATCTAATAACGTCCGGTCGTCTTTCCTCGCCGTCTGGAATTCACGTCCCTTATGGAGTTGAGAAAAATTACGACTCCACAAATGAAATCTTATAGTTTCTGCACCCAGAAATTGTGCGCCAGCTTGAAATATGGGAGCTTGACAGTACACCGAAATAGATCCGAACATTGAATCTATACGCTGTCGACCGTAAAGAGATATTGAATAGCATAAAATATATAAATTCACTCGTGCTGGCAACTTATAAGTTGCGAATTTTCTTTTTAGAAAATTTCATTAACTCGGCACCCGATCTTTCATTCACTTCTACTCATTGGAAGTTTGGTCTCGGTTTTTCTTAGACTATTGACCCTCAGTTGTACTGAATCCTATCTATTAGTAAAATGACTTTAATATAGATCCCAATTTAAAATATTTTTCTTGCCCCACCTCCTCTAAAAGTTGCTTTCGATAATTAATAAGTTGTTAAACCTCGCTATGTATGTATAATTTTATGTACATATTGGAAAAATCGCATACGTATGAATCGGAATAAATGATGTCGGATAGAATAGCCCATTGACCACCTACGCAGACTCCCCTATCTCGCCCTCCTCTAAACTCGATCTTCCAGTACGAGGCGTATAATACTTTACATAATGCGCAAGCTAGGGTCACGTATGAACGCGTAGGTACGTATCTACCGAGATACGTAGATTATTATTTATATGACGCATATGCAAGAAGACAAAGTGTCGCAGTACAACAAGAAATAAATATATTTCAGTGGAAGAGAAAAAAGTAGGTCGCTTGAAAACGTGAGATAAAGGAATACACTTTTAAAATGTTAAGGGTTACAATGTTTTAGATGCGTCAGCAAAACGTATAAAAAAAATTTGACAAAAATTGCTCTTCTGAGCATACATAAAATTTTGCTGAATACAATGTTTGCACACTCTTATTTTCATAATTAATGTAACTGCCGTTTGCAACGTTTATAAACGAAAATCCAATTTTTTTTTTTAATTCACTGTAAATCATTTTCTATCCCTTAACCCTTTGCACTCCGCTGTCCCCTCTCATGGGACATTTTAAATGGACTTCGAATGGCACGGAGTGCAAAGGGTTAAATGACTATAAAAAAAATACAATAAATGAAAAATAATTTGCATTTTTTACTCAAATGTGTTTTTAAAAACCCCGGACTCTACAAAAACAAAAATCTCGAAAAAAATGCACAAGTTCACTCAAATAATAATATGTGATACCAAAAGAAGTTTCATCCCTATATCGTCACCGGAGGACAACTTAATTTCACTCCCAAACTCGTTATAAGATAAAAAATTGAAAACTTGGGAATTATTTTTCGAAATTTTTGTCTTATAACTAGTTTTGTGAATGAATTTAACCTGCGGACCGGGGATGATATAGGGATGAATCTTTTTTTGGTATCACATATTTTCATTTGCTATCAATGCCTGAGTAAAAAATTCAAATTGTTTTTCATTTATTATATTTTTTATAGCCATTTAAGGGATAGAAAATGATTTATAATGAATTTTAAAAAAATTTGGATTTTCGTTTATAAACGTTGCAAACGACAGTTACATCATAATTAAAGATATATGTAAAACTATAATCCAAAATAAGATAGAATACGCTTATCAATTTATGGACTAAAAGTAACTCAAAGACTTTAAATACTGTAATTAAAAGTATAAGGTCATGCTTCACATAAATATCAGTCTGTAGAGATATATTAACTGTGTTTTTCTCTTTTCTGATTATAACTCTCTTTTAGTGCTTGAAATCATAGTATAAAGTACGATCACGAAATAAGGTACACGCGGTGCTGTGTGAAGAGTACTAACCGCTGGGTAACGACTATCAATTTTCCTCTCCACTCAGTAGATCGTGTGCTTGGACGGAAACCTATTCTTACCTCGTCACTTGGTAAAATCACTTTTGATAGCGTAGTAAATATTTTACTCTGAGAGATGAAGCTTTAGGTAATAACTCAACTGAATTAAGTATTTTAAATTCAAGTGGTTTTTGTGAAATATTCTAGTTATGTCTGATTGTGAGTAGCGAAGCGTGGCTGCGTCATTGGAAGCCAAGAAGATAACCGTAATGAAATGGCCCATGATAGATCCGATAAGACCATGATATAACCGACAGGTGTACAGTAGATGCGAGAATTAAAAGGGGAATAAGATAGACGGAAAAAAGAATAAAACAGACACGTAGCTGTTTAAAGCGCCGTAGAGAGTTATCGGATAATAACAGAATTTCGTCTTATGGATGGACAGATAGGTGTGTATTTATTCTTCAATTCCTACGGTGAGACAGATAGTTATGCAGTCAAGCTGTGAATAGACTCTATTATGCTCTCATGCACTCTATGGCAATTGCGAATACTGTAACGGTCGAACGCACTCAATCGTAAAGTGGGAAATATCCTTGAGTCAAGTTACTGGTACACAGGTAGTCAGCGTACTTAATCCACCGGGTGATTCCTGCCTTCTTCCTCACTATTGCTAATTTTTGTGAACTATTTGTTAATCACCACCTGCATTAGCTTTTTATAAAGCCTATTTGCTATTCGCATTTTAGAGTTGGTCATCACCTTGAAAAAGCAAGGTAAACTAATCAAAATCAGGTTTGCGCTTTTTACATACCTTAATTTAAAGAAGGTATAATTATGCGTCTTGGATAACAGAGATCAGAAAAAGGTCCTGGATGGTTTACTATTGTTGTACGAGCACTTCAAACAATACTCATTTCTTTGCGTTAACGAGTAATTTCTCTCAATGTGCTGGAATTATTTACCTTGTAGCCTCTTGAGTTCTTGCTGTTATTATCGAAACAACCGTTTCGAACCACGAAATCTTGAAGGTCCTTCTGTATTAGCGATGGAAGAAGGGGTTTATGATTTTATAATGCGTAGTTAGCCGAGCATTTACAATATAGGCGAATCCCATCTACCGGGTGGTCGACTACGGATATTCTTTTACCATTTTCAGTCCCTTATCCAACCATTTAGCGAATGTAGATTTACTGCGAAGATTATTAGCTTTCATTGCTACGATCGGCTTACGAATTTTTTAGGATTAACTTGCGCATAGGGATGAAACCGTGTTTATATATACATTTATTTACACATACATTTATTTATACATACTGGTAAATCAACACGCGCGCTAAGCGTGCGATTATTTTGTATTCCTTCTTACAACTTCAAGTCATTCAAAGACTAGTCAGATTTGCAACAACATTGTATGTTGTATGCCAGATTTTTGAGACATTTTTGACACCAGTTTTTTAAAGAGGAATTGTATAGATTTTGAAGGATCTTAAACTTTATCGGGTAATTTTATTGGGGGACTTCAAAAGATTTTTAGGACTCAAGTGATTTCGTAGAATTTAAAAGGATTTGGAAAGTTATCGTCAAATTTTTAGGGATTTCAAGAGGTTTTTCTGATTTTTAAAAGACTTTGTGGATTTTTAAGGATTTCATGAAATTTTTTATTAAGAATTTCATGGTATTTTATGAGATTTCTAATAATTTTAAGGAATTTCAAGAAGTTTCTAAGAATATTTTTAGAGATTTTAACGAATTTTGAAGGATTTAGAAGTTTTTTGTAAAATTTTAAGAGACCAGCAAATCAACATGTGCATTATTATTTTGTTTTCCTTGTTACAATTTCAAGTCATTCAAAAGCCAATCAGGTTTGCAACAACAATGTATGCAAGATTTTCGAGACATTTCGTGACACCATTTTTTTAAGACAGGATAATATGCATAATATATTTGATTATTTTGATGCGAATATATAAAAATCCATCTAAGATTCCATTGTAATTTTATTTTTGTGTGTGTATACGAAAATTTAATCGACCAATACATATGAAGTGACTGCATACTCATTCCTAATCTCCACGCATGGACGCTTACAAGGAGGCTCGTTACGCAGATGATGATCGGAGATCGATTCGCGTGAATTTCAATGGATAAAGTTGTCGGGAGTAGCCGAGATGGGCGTTAAAATAATCGCAGATAACGACAGAGTAGATTCTATCGAAAAGAATGGGAGGGGTAATGCGTTGCCGATTTCGAGATGATGATGACGACGAAGAAGAAAGAGGGAAGAGGAGCAAAATGATGGGACGTGAAAGAGGTGAAGAGGGTGGTAGGAGAGGAAGAAAAATAAAGAGAATCGACCTCGAGCGGATCTTTCAAAGAGGCAATTTCGTAATTATGAAAGGAACGCTCGAGAGAGACCTGCTGACTGGAACGAGATCGTATCACGTTTTTCTTCTTTGACTCGTCGCTCGTCAGTAGGTAACCCTTCCTTCGTAAAATTCCACCTGAACCGTCTCTTTCTCTTGCATTAGCGTATACGCGCGAAACCACGAATCTGCGAAGGAATTTCCTACAGATGGCTTGTTCCAGTTCATTTTTTGCTAATATGTTCCTGTCGCGGATGCTGATTTTGGAAATTTAAATCGTACCCTCGAAAGTACCAGCTTTTTAATTTCATCGTCATTTTAAGATCCGACTATAATCATGCTTCCTATAACCATCATGCAATTCTAAAGCATCAACGAAAAAGGAATGGTACAAATACAGCTTCAGCTTTGCAATCTCGAAAAAATACATAAACGCTTCACTGTTTCCAATTTTGGAAATTGATGGTTCCGTTTATGAGTTAGCCTGCTAAGAGAATTTATTTAATTAAAATGATTTCAGGCGAAAGGCTTTTCCTAACATGATATTTTTAGGGCTTTGGGGATTAATATCCATCAACAGATTTGTTTACCTATTCGCTTTAAACATGTAACGCAATCCTTAATAAACTAATGGAACTGCAGTGAGCGGGTTGTGAGCATCTGAAACCACTGTGAAAGTTGAGCAAAGAGCGGTGCAAAACTTGCCATGCAAATAACTTTGCGGCTTGGCGAGATTCCGCCAAAGAGACCGCTATCTTTCTACATGTTCAATTATCTCTGCACCGGAAGACGAACAAAAACTCTTCCATTGTTTAAAGCCTGCTCAGTGGTCGCACAGTGAATTGATAAGAGAGTGTCAGGTGCAACAAAGTCGAAAGTTTTACGATTTCCAGACGAAGCAGCGTGGAAAGCAAGATGTGGGAAATGATTTGCGATGAATTAAGATCAGACTTCTTCTAACTAGGCAAATCGTACCTTGCAATCTCTCCTGTGAATAAACGTCATCATAAAGCGATCAAGAGCGAGATCGAAGTTATGATCAAAGAAGCATGAAAGTAATTAATGACGTGAATGTATCGTTACAAGTAAAGCATAGTTTAATGAAAACAAAAGGATTGAGTATCCTGAAGATGTTTAAAAACTACTTTGTGGTTTTCGATGATGCTACAATATTGCGAGGTTTATCAAAAAATATATCTACGAACGCATGAAAAAACTTCCCTTACATTGTAAAAAACGGAAGTTCCAATTTGATAGGAAGCCTGCGGTTGGCTTTACAGCATTCTGTTTCAAGTTCTCATTGAAAAATGGCTCTGAGTGAGTAAGAAGTGCTCGCAGAATGAAGGTAAACTTCAATTCACAATTATTTCTAGTTTACAGCCACATCCGCGAAACAAACGATCGTGAGACAAAGCATTGAGAGACACGAGAGGATGAGTATTTTCAAGGGGTGGAGAACAGAAGGGTAAATGAAGCGAGTGAAGAGGAAAATAAAAGTAAGCGTTTCTTTTGGAGTTTGAGTATGCTCGCGAAACAAATGGAGCTAACGAGATATCGACAGAGGCAATGTGCTGCGCCGCCAACGCCACCGCCGCCGCCGTTGGTCTTTTGGTCTTGCATCCCTTTTACAAGCGAAACGAAACGAGTGAATCTCAATGCGAAAATTAAAACGAAATCATTTAGGTGGCTACGCATGCACGTACTCGTAACTTCGTGAGATCGCCATGAACTCCAAACTGAAGAAGCAGGAGGGAAAGAGAGAGTGCAAGAGCACCAGCAACCGACCTCCGCCAGGAAGCAAACGACTCTTGAACAGGTGGAACAGGTGTGTAGACCGTGTTCAGTAGTGACTCTGAAGCCCGCAGAGGTTAATGGTTCGCGTTTACGACTGCCAACGTCGCTTAGCTAGTTCATTCTGTCCGGATGCACTCGCATATTCTTAACAACCTCCCTTCCATTCACCCTCTACACATGCATCTATTAAATATGATCTACAATTAAATATGTATTCTTGCAAATCGTCTACTTTTGCCAAGACATTTGCTCTGCCCTGAACCATTTGGCCCAACTGCTGTCTCAAAAAGGCACAGCAGCTGTGCCAATTTTGGGACAGCACACTGAAAAAACGAATTGGTTGAAACAACAAGCTTTTTATTAGAGATGATATTAGTTGTGACACTAATTTAATAGTAAGGCTTACTACTTTAAGTGAGTAGTATAACAATCAGAAAATGGTTTTCTGCCTTCCGAAGTTGTCACAACAAGACAAGTAGTAAGGACAACTACTACTACCCTTAGAAATAAAAGCAGTAGCCACAACCATTGGTGAAATATTATATTTTTTGAAAAATTGAAACTTGGCGAAGAATCAATACTTTAACTTTTAAAAGGAAATAAAACGTGATAAATTTTATTATCAGCAGCAAGTCCTTTAATTTGATTCTGTAAGCAAGATTCACTTATGTACAATATCAAAGAAAGCAGCTAGAAATAGAGGAATAGATGAGACAAAAATACTCATAAAGACAAAAATGTTCGTAACGGTTAGAAAAAGAACCCTGGAGAAGATAGCACACAGCTGAAGGCTCTTAAGTCGATTGGTACGGAAAATAGAAGTTCGTTGGGATCGATATAGGAAAGAGGATACAGGTAGATGATAGGACTGCAAAGCGTAACACGGCTTCAGATATCGGATAACTCTGAAGGGTGTCCGAGTTTCTAGACAGGCGAGAGGTAATGTAAAATTTCATGTTTCTCTTTATTCCCGTTCCTGCTTAATATACTATATAAATTAAAAGGATAATGTTAAAATGAGAAGCATACATTTTACAATTCACCCACGCTTGTGCTTCATCAAACATGAGATTACCTGAAACAGTTCAAGGACTGCTAATTTTCGAAGTCTCGAATCCGCTCGAGTACTGCAAATTTTCGAGATCTCGAATCCGCTCGAATACACAATTAATTTAGCTCAAGTGTTCGAAATTTTCGATCGCTTCATTCAATTATAAAGCCAACTCGACTCGATGTACACATTCTTGACTATACTTAACTGATTTCACTTTAGTAAAAACTTATGATGATTTTTTAATCATCACTAGCAATTGTTTTCTTGAATCTTGAATGATTAGACTTTCTTTTTTCATACAAGATGATTTATGGAAAATTTTGAATTCTCCCTGCGAAATATCCTTTTTCTTCAAATCCAAGGAGAAATCTTCGAACTCTATTTGGCTGACCTTCGACTGATCGCGACACCTAATAAAAATGGACAGGTTTCGCGAGTTTCAAGTTCCCAGATTGGGTCGGTCTGGTAGTAAAGTAAAGATAGGATCGTGTGTTGATGGCGATTGGCGACAGATGGAAGATCTCTATCCTTATGTTACCAGTTGCGCGATATTCATCCGTCGCCCACAAAGCACGATTCCACGGCACGCCAGGGACGTGATTAATCAGTCGCCTTGTATTTATACACCTATCTGCTTTACCTGCGGTCCATATCACGAAGGAGAGACTTGCTCAGATGAGAGGACCGACGGACGGGTGATTATTTCGCGAAGATCGCTCCGTCATCGCAAGAGGCGGCTTCTATGATGTCTCGCTTCCCATAATCACCTCCGATCCTCGAAGCGATCGCAACCACCGTGGCGTGGACGCGGACGGCCTCGTGCATACCCTGGCAAGGTCGCGGACTCTTTTCTCCTTCCCCTTCTACACCCTACCACTTTCCCCTTCGCGAATTCCAACCACCTGCCTATATGGCTATACAACAGTAACAACATCGATGACAATCATCAGATAAACTTTTTGCAATTCATTTTCAAAATATTATACTTTATTATTTATGCGAAACAAGTTAGTTCATGGCTCAAGGACCAGAATTTAAAAATTGTAAAATAACTTATTTACTGCTTTGATTGTTCCTTTTCAAGTAAAAAATACTATAGAAGTTCTTTAAGTCAATTTAAAACCCGTGAAATCCTTAAGTTTCCTAAGATCGCTTGAAATATATGAAATACATTGCGTTAAATGGTTCCATTTGATATCAGAAGAAACCCAAAATAGTTTCATCTCCCTACCACACTAGGATCACTCTCAAAACCATCCGTTAAATACGAAAAAAATCATTATAAATCCCTTAAATTTGAGGTCTAAAATTTTATTGTTTTATATGGTTCCACTTAATGTTCAAAAAGGCTCAAAACAGTTTTATCCACCAAGCCCTCTAGGATCACCCCCAAAATCAACCCCCAAGCCCAAAAAAAATCAAAAATCTTCTAACTTCAAGACCTAAAATTTTATTGTTTCGAATGATTCCATTTAATATCCAGATAAGACCGAAAAAGTTTTATCCGCCAACCCTCAAAGGATGACTCTGAAAATCAATCCCTAAGCAAAAAAAAATCATTAAAAATCTCCAAACCTCGAGTTCTAAAATTTTATTTTTTTTAGTGTCTAAATAATTCCGAAAATGTTTGATCAACCTACCCACATAGGGTCATCCTCAAAGTTAACCCCTAAGCACAAAAAATAATTAAAAATCCCTTGGGGATTGACCTAGAGGATTAGGTGGATGAAACTGTTTAGGATTTCTTTAGACATTAAATGAAACTATTTAACGCAATAAAATTTTATATCTCATTCTTCTTCCAAAAAAAAAAAAACAATTTTTCGTTGTAGTAAATGTTGCAAATTTCAGTTTCATTAAAATATTTTTAAATTTCTGGGAATTACTAGAGATTTCAAAAGATATTAAAAGATCCTAAAGAGGTTTAAAGCAGTTTAAGATACTTTAAAAGATTCCGAAAGGGTTAAGTGGTTTGAGTGATTTTAAAGGATTATATCAAAAAAAATGTTGAAAGGATTTTAAGAGGCCTGAAGAAATTTATATAATTTCAAGCATTTCAGGAGATTTAAGAACTATGGCTTGAAGGAATTTAAAAGGCACTTTGGTAATATATATCTCAAGTAAGAGATAACGTTAGACAGTAATAATCTTACTGATAATAGTACAGTAAATAATCGTATACATGAATGTCAATGAAAACTAGGTTAATATCCCTGCACATTATGGTGTAGTATATCATAGAAAGCCCTGCATGGGGTAATTACCCTTATTCTCAATAAATACAACCTGTGATATCGTTATAGTTATGGTTACACAGAAGCTCTTGGTAAAACGCAAACAGGACGTGTCGGGTGGTAGTTCTTGGTGTTTTTCTTTTCCTGACCCGAATAGAAGAAGCAATACTTCTTTTCTCCATCTTATTCCCTTTATACCAGAAGCCTTCAAACTCTTCGAGCCGGGACGAAACTCGTAATCTTTCGGCTTTTCCTTCATTCTGTTCCTCTATGTTTTCCTCCTCGGGAGTTTCCCGTTCCTTTTTCTTGTCGAAGTACACCGTAACTCGACTCGTCCACTGCCTTCTCGACGATCCGTTTTCCTGTTCTCGTCGTTTCTTCTCAGGTGAATGCACCAAAGACCATGCTAAAACTTTCTCTTCCCAATTTTTCGCCACGTTTGCATCTCTTGGCGACAGAATCCTTTTCCTCTTTTTTTTTTTTTATTTTTTATTTTACTTCTGTTTGAGCTATATTCTTGCCGACGTAAAATTCACTGTTGTGCGAAACTAGTGGATACGTATGTGTAAACACAGTCTAAAGAAAATGCTTTCGTGTGCGTCGACGATGTTTTATTTCAACTCGTCTAGAAAGTTACGTCTGATCGAAGAGGCAAAATTCTTCTCGCAAAGCGGAAAAATTAGGTCTAGTCGTGTGGAAATTTACGAGATACATAGCGATTTTGTGATGCGGATGGGGTGGACCTCTGAAAGGTTTCCCACATATGACTACCACGATTGGATCGTCTCTAAGTCTGCATTGCGGAGAGCTTGAAAATTCCATTTAAAATTTCTTGTTCGCCCTCTATTTCATCTTTACACTTCTGGGGAGGGACTCTGAGTTAATCGCCTTGCTACGAAGCTAACTTTGCTAATAAGCAAAGCATATTTGACTAAAACTGAAAAAATTAATAATTATCAAAATAAAAAACACTATTTTAACTATTTCTACATTAAAGTTTGAAGTTTAGCCACGTATGATTAAAAAACAAATCCATTTAATGTCAAAAGATAGACTCGGTATTAAGATCATTGCTATGATTTGGTTTGAAACCCTTATATGAAGTTGGCACTTTTATGGATAAAGCACAAAACATTCATATTGCCAACTTTCAGTTTCAAAAAAATGAAAATACAATTAACCATTATATTTTGATAGATACTTTTTGATCACCCGGTATAGAAATATTTTATAATATGAAGGTAGCAATTCTTGCTTTGATATGAAGCTAGAGTGTCTAACTCAGAGTCCCTCCCATGGTAGACTAAAAGAAGACTGTAAAAGTTTTTGTGGAAGGTAGAATTAGGAGAAATAAGGGAAAATAAAGTGGAAGGGAAATATGTCTGAGAAGGTTAAAATGTGGGAAAGGAAATGAAAAATATCTTACATATAAGGAAAGACGAGTAGAATTATGGAGAGTGGGTGTGAGATGTAGAGTACAGAATATGAAGAACTGGATATGGAAAGACAAGTGGAGGAAAGATGGGACTTTGAGAAAGTTAGGAATACACGTATGGGTTAAACTTAAGTGCACCAAAGGTTCCCATTTTGCGGACGTGGGAAAGCTCTCCATGTCGTTTTACGGTAACTACTTTCTTTAAATCGATAACACAACGACTATGTCGGGATAGGAGCAGATCTCGAGGGTGATCCTGCGGGATAATAGGCGAGAAGTGCGAATCGTGAAATGGAAAATAGAGGTGCGAGTCAGCGAGACGCTTGGTGGAACGGAGGCGTGAAGTTGAAAGGTGCTAGATTGCTAGAATGGGAAAGGAAGGTAGTGAAGTATGTAGGTAGACGTCACCTCGGATGGAAGAAGAGCTGCCTTGAGTCGCGTGAATGGCGAACAATATGCAGGAGATAGAGGTTAGAAGACGTTCGTAAGTAGGTATAGATGTATGGTACTGATGTGTGTATATCTACTACTATCTAGCTAGACGATCCAGTAGTAGATGAAGGCGTTGAAAAATTCTTATTTGCGACCGCTGGCCCGTGAACTCTCGTTTCGGTCTGCTTTCGGTGCTAATTAAAAAAAATGCGCTATGTGTCGGCGATAGAAGCAAGACGAAGCAGGAAGACTAATTACGTTATTTATAAGCCGGCCAACACGAACTAAGAATCCAGAGTGTCTGCCACACCGACTGGAGGGACTATGTGCGTGCCTGATAAGTAGGTGGCTAGAGCAGGCTCTGTATGCATCGGTGAATACCCCAGCCTGAGTGGAAGGTCTGTGGATAATCTTGAGACGTCCTCGCTACAAGTTAGTTATACCCTGTATAGCTACACCTAAATGTCGGTGCCCTGATAATTGCGTTTATTAAAATGTTACGCGTTCTAGTTCTTGCGTGTGCTCTTATAGAGAACGTAATTACTCTACCATACCAAATACCACCACTTCTTCCACATATGTTGGTATACTTATCTTGTTCGAAAACTCAACATCATCCATTTGCAGTAAACATTGAATCTGATGCAAATTATAATGATATCCTTCAATTGTACAATTTGAGATTTTTTAATTTCTATAATTAATTATAGAATGTATTATGGTGTTTAAGTAATGAAACTTTTGTATTCAAGTTACTACTACATGACGATATGTTATGATGTAACTTTATAGATCTGAATGGTTGGGTTATATACCCGTTTTATGTGTACAGTGCGTTCATGCATAGTAGCAATAATATATATGAAATGTATGCATTAATGTCCACTGCAATGACGTATTTTGGTGCTTGTCCAATTAAGGGCAGAATTGGACGACAGGTAATGCATTTAAACTGATGACTCGAAGGCAATCATCTGTACAACCACAATTCCAATGGATTTGGTGAATAGTTTTAGTACAGAGGAGGAAGGATGTCAAAATGAAAATAGAGATAGAATGTACCAGAGAGAGAAGTGAAAAGTAACACTGTTCGTTTAATAGAATTTGTAGCTTGGTTGCTGGAATTGTAGGAATTGCCACAAATTAATGACGACAACACCCACTAGAAAATAACAAAACCGTTCGAGAATTAAAATTGATTCATTCAGTTGTAAAAATGAAGAATGAATAGAGAGAACAACTGGTTTCCAAGATCCAATCTCCAGGTATATTCTCGTTGATTTTTAATTTGCGACGATCGGCGTCATCTTCGTTTAAGACGAAATGAAAATGACGAGCAACTGATCGCGGATCGAGACTTCTCTCACAAGCGGACTAGTGGTTTCCCAAGCTCTTCTCCTTGCTCTGTTCAAGTTAATGGTTACTGTTTTTTGCCCAATCACGGTGCGGGTGGCGAAGGCTCGATTTTACCGAGCAGGGTCGTCTGAAGTTAAATCAAGTTGTGGGAATCCAGAGTCTGCCAGAGGCTCTAAACCATATTGGCATGAAAAATAACACTGCTGAGCGAATCAAAATCAAAAAAGTTTAAAAATTGGTCTACGCGTAAAAGGAATAATCACAAGCATTTAATCAAGGTTGTTTCTTTTGAAGTAATTTTTCAATTATATACATTGCTGGGGGCAATGATCATTAGTCAGTCATTCGATAGCAGCCTGAAGTAACGAAGTTACTGAAGCCTGAAGTTTCACAATGCGACTCTTCGAAGGATCAGCCAAGTTTTTAACTAACGTCGTTAATGCTGATGTCGAAAAAATATAGTTCCCGCAGTACCTTTATACTTTAATAAGTTAGCTTTGGAAAGCCAAGATCACAGTTCTTAAGGAAGTCGATATTAAAGTATGTAAAGAGAAACTTTTGTATACATCCGGATCGATGCCAATTATTTTAGATGGTAAAAAATGATTTCAAGTATTCTCCAGGATTAAAATGAATATCGGCAAATAAGAAAGAAGAAAAGAGCAATATTTGTGCAGAATTAAAAATAAAATTTTATATGGTTAACGCCTTGTTTGATATTCCGGTTGGATGCGAATGACATTAAAAGGAGATGACTTTATAACCTCTGGAGAAGTTATTGGGTGGGTTGATATTTCCGCAAACTTTTCATCGCCTTCGACTCGCCTCTGAAAAAGCTTTCGCCTTATATAGAACTTCCTCTCTACATTCTCATCTTATCAAGTAGGAAGGTAATAACCTTCTTACCTCGGTGAGAAATGATTGGCAATCAAAGTTGGTATAAGTCGTAGGTGCTAAAAATCCGGGGAAGAGTACAGCGAATGAAAGGAGAGGAAAAAGGACCCTCGATCTTTTCCAAGGAGTCTCGTTAAGATCTTCTCGTCGACCTTTCGTTTTTTCCTCGCCAAGTCTGTCCTCCCTCGTCATCATTCCACCTTCTTTCTTTTGCCTGGCCGCATTCTAGAAAGACGACTTCTAGACTTTATGCGACTCTTGCCACATCAGCAACGTCCTTTCTTATCGTGCTTCGCCAAATTTTCAACACTCTTCTCAAGTGCTGCTGCGTTTGTATCGACATGACTCAGCAAGTCCCTCAAAGAGCACATGGCGATCGGATGATTCGAAAAAACAAGACTTCTATCATTGCATATCTTTAATCTTGATAGCATAGAAGTTGTATATTTTGAATTTTTGCATCCATCATCCAACTTCACGACAAGTAACGTTTTCTTCTTATACCGTTGAGAATACACCCTTGTAACTTGAACGTTAATTGAAGTGATGCATTTTACCCTCATCCAATTTTCTAAGTTTACACTAGTGAACGAGCAAGCTCAAGTTTATCAAGCTACCTTGAGTTTTAACCCATTAACGGCCAGATTGGTAATTAAAAACTCGTTCATTCAAAGTAAACACTTGGTTTGGAAGTAAACATTCCTATTTTTGATTGTGGAAGAAAAATGAAATATAAAAAGTTCGAAAGTGAACTAATTCACTTTTTATTGGCAACTCCAATCTCAGAACTTTTCATTATGGTATGTCACAATATCGACGAATTTTTCTGAAATTGGCTTCGTTATCAAAACCAAGCTTTTAAAATTAAACAGTGTGAAAGTATTCAATCGCATTTCAAAGCAAGTTCAAATACTAAACTATAGTAAAAGACTTTGTTTACATATTTAAAAGCATTTCGCATATGTATTTCGCATGTGTATTATCTCTTGCTGTTATTTTATAACGTATTAGAGTTTTACACAAAAACTCAGGTTCGTGTGACGATTGCATTTCATTTACAACGTACATACCAGTATATGGGCTTACGTGTGGTGTATTCACAGCGTAAGCTCATGGTTGGCATGGGCAAAGTCCAAAAGGAAAAAAGGAGCACTGGGAAAATCGGTTGTTTGCAAAATCCTCGACCATTATTTCGACCGCGGTCCTCGTATATGTATGTACAGAAAGTTAAAATGAATATGCAAAAGGGACTAGAGCCAGAGCCACCCCCGTGATATTTACGACGGCTCATGCATAACTGCCCGCTTCAAAAGGAAAACTCTGGTTGCTCTTCTCGAGAGCGGAAAAAGGGATAATGAGAAAATGCGCGTTGTTGCGCTTGTACGAAATCAACGCACAAACAAGTGGACGTCATGTCTGACGTATGTACGCAACACCTGCAAGAGAATCTTTCTTTTACCAAGCCAGAATAATTCGAGTACGGTTTCTGTTGAAAGATTACGCTTTTCCAGTAAAAAAAATATCTACCTAATTTTTCCGGAAACGTAATTGCAAACTCAGCTCGTTAGATGTCTACCTTATCTCAGTGACCTAAAGTCGAAACGCGATTGCTTTTAAAATTTTATTTTAAGGGGTAAAAACTCGGTCCAAGGGGAATACTCCTGCAAATCGTCTTTGCGACTCAAGGTTTCACGATAATTCCAACTCACCACTGAGATCGCCTTAGATCTTGTAATTCCACTTTATACGGGAGTCCCCTCTTAACAATTTCTTTTTCTCGTACTATTTTTAAGGAAGCTGAACCAGTTACCATCGTTTCTTTATATCCACTCAGTTTGCTTTTATTTTTCTGCAGAGTACGTACTCGTTAATTTCTCAGTGGAAAGCAGATGATATGTTTACTTGATTATCAATATATGTTTTATAGCCAGATTAAATCAGGATAAACTCGGCGAAGGAGATTTCATCACTTCGTGTAATTAATGACTATATCTTGAGAAATTTCCAAATCTGCATAGATATTTTATTTAATAATAATCAATTGGATTTTGTTTTAATTTGACGAAATTTATCAATTTGTCTGTTCATTCTTATATGGCTAGCAAGTGTTCCTCGCATTTGTTTGTACATTTTTTTTCTCATTTTCCCCTATATTTTATTCCATTTTATGCTCTTGCCTTTGACCCCTATTATGTATCAACCAATCACTCATCCGAAAGAGGAAATACGATAAGAGAATAAAAGGCAAGAAGTTGAAGTCGTGATGACGGGCTAGAAGTATCGTTATTTTCAGTTCTTAAAAGATTATGTATGCCGAAGAAAAAGGGCTTGATATTATATCCTTCTTCACTTTTGCTTTCGTTGCACGATCCAAAAACATCGAGAAACGCTTCGTAAGCAGTATCTTATTCGTGACCTAGAGGAAAAGGGAGCATTTATAGAATATCGATGGATCCTGGTCCTCATCCATAAAAATTGTACTATTCCGATATACAAGTGTTAAAGGCAGTCCCTTATAGATATATAAGAAATTGGAAGAGGGTACTTTCAATCGATTTCCTTATTTTTTAAAGTGAAATTTATTTGAATCGTGTTTTATTTCTTTATATACATAAGTTAGGCCCTTTTGAGAAGGATTATATAATAAATGAGGGGCTTATTGTTCTCTAAGTCTTATAAGACTGTTATGGTATTACAACCACTAATTTACAAGAAATAATTTCCAATAGTTTAGAAGTTCTTACCAAACTCTAATTTATTGACACACATGCCCAAAACGTATGCACGCTAATATTTTCAAGGTAGTTTGATAGAATAAGCTCCAATCTCTTCAATTTTCATAACTTTAAACTGCTTTGAATATAAAAGTGTGCATTTAAATAATGAACTGCCTTAGGGCTTAGCATTTTGAACGTTAGAGAAGATGTGGTTCAGTTGTACAAAGGTCTGTCGACGTTGAACCGTATTTCTTCTGGGACGTTGAACCGTATTTCCCTGCCTTTAAGGATATCTAACTGCTGCGACATTGACAAATGAAACTGTCCCTATCGTTTACGAATTCTCTTTATTTTGTACCAGACGGAAAGGCGGATGGCCCTTCCTGAAAGATTATGTTCGGTCGATGTACTACTCACATTCATTTAAAAATTATGAGGCCACTCTTAGTCTCCCAACGCGGATCAATAGTACATTTCACCTGTACAAGTTTATATTATACCATGTGTATTTTATACCAGCACTTTCTCGCAGAGATCATTATCTCTCTGCTCGTTATCTCTCTGAAGACTCACAGTACCAACCTCTACCTGTGCACTCTAAGGCTGGTATGTCAAGTTTAAATAACATTCCAGAGTACTGCTTGAGTAAGCTATTTCAGATCTCAGGTTTCAAATGTGTAACGTCGTTGACATTTAGTAGGGTATCTTCTTAAGATAGTAGATTGTTCTGGGAGAGAGATCATATATTTGCTTCATTTTCCATAATTATTTAATTAAAAATTGTATTTTATTTTTAAATTTGTGCATTAAAAATGTTTTAATAGTCGTTTTTCGTTGTCAAGTCGTTTTTGTTTTAATCCAATTTTATTAAATATCATCTCTTTTAAATTTAGTTCGCGCTCTTAACCTCGCGATATTTATGAGTGAAAACCATTTGATATTTTGAGAAATACTAATATTGAATTTTAATTACATGAATATGAATGAAGCGAGATTCAATATAAATATTTTAATTAAACTTCGCTCATTTACAATTACGGTTTACGAAAATTTAATACCGTACACCGGTGAGCTGTCACACGTTACCTTGCAAAATTAATGTCCTACGTACACCTCTTGAGATATATTATACGAGCACCGAGTAAAGTCACTCCTAAATGCCGTAAATCCGGTTTCAAAGACACGACTGCTTCCCACTGTTTCATCGGGACGGTCACGCGATCGCGAATTCACTTGATTTCTAGTCCATTTCGAATTCCCGAAGGGCGAGGAAAGACCTGGAGAGACAGAATTAACGCTTCGTTCGTCGCACGATGAATTCCCCACACAATTAACACAAAACTCATCTCAAGAGATTCTTGTTTCGTCTGCAAAATATGTAATGAGTTTTTCAATCGTCCTTGCCAAATGCAAATGATATATCTCTGGCACTTGGAATTTAACGATGAGCATTTCCGATAATGATGCGAAATTATTCTGGTATCTGGTTATTCAGAGTAGGTATAGTGGAATGTTGCAGCGCCTTTGATCGTTTCTGCTTCGCTTTCTGTTTCACGAATAACTTTATTGCAATTTATGATCATTGTTGTACGAACTCTGAAAGATACATTGCATGGACATCGATTTTTCTCAAAATTAAAAAAAAATTAACAACAAATAAACAGATATATTATTAATTTTGCTATCCAGTAGAGAGTTTCAACATTTGAGAAAATTATTAGTTTTTTTCCAGACCTTGTATAATTTATGTAGGACTCTTGGACTCCTCCCATAATAAGTTAGTATTTATGTGCACAGGAAAGCTCAGAATGAACATACCAATTTAGATAAGAGACAGTGAAGGACTACGTACAATGTATAACATGGAAGGCTCCCCGTACTCTTTTTCATTTTCTCTTTTACCTTCTTTTTTTTCCCTTTATTTCCCTTGGCCTAACGAGGTGGCACTGACAAGAGGTAGAGAGTAAAATCTTTCTAAAGGAAATGCAAAACACGCTCCAGAAATTTAAGAAAAAGAAAGATTGAATGCCATTTGTTTCACCGCTAATTATTTCTAACGCTGATTAAGATTCCCGCTGTTATATGCACGGAAGTACTTTAGCCAGTTCGTGATCGAATCACAGTTTCTTGGAAGGCTATTCTTCGAATGCAAAAGAGTACAAAACCTATCTTGTTCAAGAATTTAGAATTTTTGGTGCAATTGTCTAATTAAGTGTAAATCAGAAAAAACAATGAAATCATTAAAAACGATGTACCTGAGTAATAAATTTTAGTAATTCAGATTTCTCTCAAAAAAAGGGATAATAAATACAAGGGTAGGGTTGCAAGATTTGTATTACTTGTTCTTTAACAAGGGCGATAAGATTAGACGACTTACGGTCCTTAGTGTCCTGATTTATTTCTAAGATTCAATGTACAGGGTGAGAGCATAATGTCAAGCTGACTCGGTTCTATTTCGACTTAGTCCTTACGGTAACGCATGCAACGAATTTAAAGCGAATCGTTTATAAATTCAGCATCCTAGTTTGCCGAGTAAGCAGGGGGGACAAGCTAGCTCAAGCCACTCTACATACACATAATACGCTGAAAAGCGATTAAGTGTGCAACTCATGCACGTACATGGCACTTCATTAATTCAGTCGGATTCTTCACCGGCTCACGTACTTTCTAGGTTGCGAGCTTGAGCCTTCATTTTTACTTACAAATGGGGGATACATTATATGTACATATTTTCCAAAATATTTCTGCATCCACCGTCTCATGATATCTTATGATGAAAGCTTTAAAATCTTTCTTCACACTTAACAGAAATTCCCAACGATTGTGCTAATCTTTACGTACCTTTTTCCGAATTAGCATTTGATCTAGTATTCATTTGCACAAATTATGATTAGCTATAAGTTCGTGTTAACTAACTCGCCATGTAACCTACATTTCGTTTGTGTGAAACAACTTCCCTCATAACAATAATGGGGAATTTAAATTCAGCCAATCATAATTTTTAATTAAAATTTTGCGCTAATATTGCGCCTGACTTGATTTGATTAAAATGAAATTATGATTAGTGATAATGATGACTTATAAGTCGGTTCGAAATAAAAGTGAATTTTAAACAGTAAATTTCATGGTAAAGGTTAATTAACTTCCGTAATTAATTCCAAAACTACAACTTGAACCTTATCTTTTCGTGTTCAGAGTACTTATCTTACAGCTTATCCAGAAAATTTCTCCAGGTGATTTTACATCTCAACTCACAGATTTCTTTAATGCTTGCTCTAAATCAAGATAATATTCTCTTGATTTATAGCAAAAGCCTCGTTCGTTTTGCAGAAACGCGCTTCGCGCGCCACTCGTATTTACGCGCCTGTTTGCTATCTCTGATTACTGTTTGACGTAGTACCTATGCGTCAGACTCTGCGTCCACAAACCTTCTACCCCAGTCTCTTCCGACGTGTCCTCATACGGTATGTACGAGGCGCGTGTACAAAATTCACCCTTTCGTCAGTGAACATACTCGTTTCGATAATTCGAGTAGTTTTACAGGAAGGAAGTCGCTCGAACCTCAATAAGTAAGGACCTGGGAGACTAAAGTAGATTTAAAAAGAAAAGCGGAAAACGAAGAAGGAGGTCAAACAAACGGGCAGTTCTTTTTCAGAAATGTCGAGTTTCTCCTCACCAATTCATGTCAACTTAACTCTACGTTTTTCTAGAAATATATATGATCCGACGCATTTGAAAGGTAGACCCTGATGTGTACACAGAGCTTACTTATAAAAGTAGTTTATAAAAAACGCACATGACAAACATACGCATGATTCCAGAGTGGGTTTCATCTCCAGTGATGTAGTCTCGTTGAAAGGGAGTCTTGACAAGTCTTGAAGTTCTTGGACTCACAGTCTCACAAGCATAGCCCTTTCAACCTAGCATAGTTTTTTCAATGCCCTGCATATCGTATTCGAATCTGTCTGCGCTTCTCGGTATGCCTCGAGCTTTTTCATTTTTACTTCCGCTTTTTCTCCCTTCAAAGTCGACAAACCTCGTCGATCGTCGGTACATCGTCAAGAAATCTCGGTGCTGTAGTCACGATGAAAGAAATCTTCGCAAGTCCACGAACGCAACGAGTGTTGTAACCAGAGTCTAAGAGCATCGTTAATTTGCTTTCATTAAAACTTTACTACGTAACAAGAAGAGCTGAGGACTCTCAAGCTCATCCTGTTCACTCAGGAAGAATAGTCTGCACTATACACTATATCTCGAAAGCAATACACTCGAAAAGTTTTCTACAATATTGCGTTATAAATCACTGGCATGAATAGAGCAAGCGAACATGCATTTTTAGATTAATTATATTTCTTTTTGCAGAGTTTAGTAATTTAAACTAAAGATACCTTCATTAAGGTTGTGATTATTGCGAGAATATATTTATTAGCATGTTTTTCTTTTGTTTTTACGTGAAACTTGTTTTTACTTTCGTTGGAAACTGAAATTAAGCAGGAAGCGACTAGATGTGCATATATCCGTTTCCTGATTTGCTATTCTACTCGAAAGCTAGCATAAATCGATCGTCAAACAGCCTACATTTTTCCGCGCTTCATGGTAAATTTTAACGAGCAATTTTAGTCACCCCGCGATTCTTCCCGAAACCACTCGACTAGACCGGGAATGCTTCCTCGTAAATATTTACGCACAACGTTGCGAACGCTTGATCGCATTTGCATGTTGAATTCGCCACAATTTCTGCATGCATGTATAGTGTATTCTCTATACAAGTGAATAAAGTTTCGAACGTTCATTGAACGATTCAAAAAAATTTTTAATTTTTAAAAATTTCTTTCGCTAATATTACTTTAGGGACCTCAAAAAAATCTTTCTATGAAGAAAAATCCTACACTTTTTACTTCTAAGGGCGACAAAAAAACCTTTAACGTACTTTAACGCATGTGAAATTTTAAAGTCGTCATAATTAATATTTATTCAAAGAAAAAATTGTTCAAGCCTTTAAAAGTCGTAATCCGAAGAAATCCTACAATTAAATTAACATTAATAACTACATAAACATTTATCGACGTGGAAAATTATCTTTAGTAGTCCAACATTAAAGTACGTTAAGGGTTGTTTTTCACCCTTAGAATTAGAAAGTGTGGGATTTTCCTCCACAGAATGTGTTTTTGAGGTCCCTGAAGTAATATTAGTGAAAGAAATTTTTAAAAATTAATTTTTTTGGATCGTTCAATGAACGTTGGAAACTTTATTCACATATACAAGTGCAAGAAAATGCTACATATATATATGTATACCCGATATGTATAACCACACAATTCTGTTGTAGCCTTATCTACATTCTTCATATAATGGTTAAAGTGTTATATTGACGATATAATAGGGAGTTGAATATCACATGGAATTTAAACCGATAGCACCTAATTTGACCATGATATTTTTCTTTGATTATTAAAAACAATTTTTGTAACAAGTGCACAAAAAGTCCCCCTTTTCGTGCTTATAAAGTCTGTAGATGGATCAGCGATTTTTCCATTAATAACACATTGAACAAATTCAGCAAACTAGATATAATTTTAACATAAATGACTTGTTTTAACAATTTCTATGTTATGGTTGTTAATCATCTTATAAAATGATAATAATACACTTTCAAAATTGAGTTCACTTGTGATACGAACGCATTTTGTTATTAGTTACATAAACATTTTATCAGAGTAAAACATGTTTAGGCTCTATTCACAATGGCCCGAATCTATCGACCTACCAGATTGTTTACGTAACTAACACAACAGTGTTATTTTACCATGTGTATACTTAATTTACAGTGTATATGGAATAATTTTATACTATCATTAATACATAAAATGATAATGCTAATTATTGAATCCTCCATTATATAGAATACGTTGATGAACATTTCAAAGTAAATAATAAATACATGCTTCTTTTTATTAATTTTGTGAAAATTGAAGTTCATATTACTGCATGAGCACAAATATTATTTGATACTAATGTTACAATATAAATCATAAAAATAAAACATTATTTCAGCAACATAAACATATACGACTTTCAGTAACATAAATTTCTTATGAATTTGGCAAATGTACGAATTTTAGGGATAATTTATACATAATTATCACCTAAAATTAACATACCCTGATAAAGTGTCGTACATACCCTGACGAATCAGCAGAATTTCACTGATAAAGGGCGTGACTTTTACTAGTTCATCGGCATATATACGCTGATTAAATCAGTGGTTTCCTTACAGGCATGTGATGAGAATTTTTCCCTCGCTAAGGAAAGTAACCAACGGTCCCAAAGCCTTTCAGGGCCCGGGGATACAACCAAGCCAAACGTGGTGAACACGTGTTCCAGGAGATGTGTCCTTGAGGAGCTCTAAGGATCCCTTTTTTTTTTAAAGACGGGGAAAAGGAAGAGGTTTCGAAGGACCATGAAGTCAGTCCGGCTTGTACATTTAACCGGAAAAGTCGTCTTCCTTGACGAGACATCGCAGTATGAAATAGCTAGCGCTTACGAATATTTTCATTGTACTCCTGACATAAGCTTAGCCTATTTTCTTTATATATATACATTATTATTATAACTTTGATGGTGTTTTAATATAGTTTGTAAACTATTCTTTAATAGAGTAATAAATTCTAATTTGTAACTCACTTCGTAATAAATAATTTACGACAGATCAGAAGTGGGATACACTTCCGCTCATCAATCGCGAGTGTGGTGTATCAATCAGTGACAATAAACTAAACTGTGACAGTGTGAGTGAGAAAACCTATTTTGTGATTTTTGGAACTGGTGACATTGGACTATGGGACGCAGCAGATCGCGAGAGCGTGCCGACAGACGTTACCGTAAAGGTGACAGAAGACGTAGCGGCAGGTCGAAAGATCGTGAGGCTTCCAGGGGAACACCAGACCGGAGAAAAGATTGTGACCGAAGCCGCAGCCCTTTTATCAGAGATGATTCACAAGCCAGTCGTGAATCGGATTTTGCGAAGTTGACCGATGTGTTGTCAAGTGTCATTCAGCAATCGAATAACAGGAGAGCAGGTAACAATTTTATTAATGAAAAGGTACTGCCAGAGTTTGATCCTGCTCAGAGAAACCTCACGGCATCAGATTGGCTCGACAAAGTGAACATGTACGGGGTGCTGTATGATTGGGATGATAGGACCAAACTCTATCTGGCTGCATGTAGGCTCCGCGGTAATGCAAAATTGTGGTACGACGAGTTGCATGATTCTCATTTATCCTGGCCAATGTTTTCTCGCGCAATTATTAAACAATTTCCGGGTGATGTAAGTTTTGGCAGACTTCTCGAAGAAGCTGCTATGTACAGAAGTACCCCGGGGGAAGACCTACAGTCCTATTGTTTCAAAAAGATCGGGAAGATAAATAAACTAAAGCTAGACATTACGGAAGATAAACTCGTGGATTTTGTAGTGCACGGGATACATGATAATAACACACGCACAACCATATCGGTCGCGAGATGTAAAACCCTGCATGAACTTTATACATGCTTAAGTTCGTTCCATCTTCCCAACACTAAACAATTAGAAACTAGAAAACCGAAGCAAGACGGCGGGATACTCGGGAAAGTAGGCGGCAGAGACGGTAAGGGTTCGAGTATTTGCCACATGTGTCGACAGCCTGGTCATTTTAAAAGAGATTGTCCGGAAAATAGACACTCTGGCGACTTAGGCTCGAGCAGAACCACTCGAGAATCGAATAGGGATGACAAAAGGACAGAGAAAAACGGGCATTCGAATAAAACTAACAAAGCCGAGACACTATGCGGATATTGCGGAAAAAAAAACCATACCGAAGATTTATGCTATAAGAAGAAAAGAGAGACGAATGTGAAAGGGTCAGCGTGACTAAGTAGAGACAACAGGGTAGAAGCGTGTCAGGTAAGCCAAGATGATTCTAAGAACCCGGTAAAACTATGTTTTATCAACGATTTTCAAACTGAATGTGTTCTCGACTTTGGAAGCACGTGTTCGATTATTAAAGACAAACTAGCCCAGAAACTAAAACTGAAACTCTTGCCGACGCAAGAAGTATTGCAGGGATTTAACCAGTCGGTAACCACCCCCATAGCTCGTGCTTCTCTCCGCGTGACCTTAGACGGCATCCATGCCGATATGGATGCATACGTTGTCCCCGATGACCAGTTGACTCGTGAGGCTCTCATCGGACGAAACATCCTCAAGAATCCAGGGATAGTAGGACTAGTCAGTGAGGCTGAGACCAAGCTCATCAACACGAGCGACGAAGCAGGCCCTCTGAAACCCTACGAGGCGTACGCAGTCGAGGTAGCGAAAAGGCCGATAACGATAACTGACGTGCTCTGCCCTGGGGTGGATGAGGGGATCGCGAGGAAATTGGTTTCACTCCTAAATGAATATCGGGATAACATAGCTTTGAGTATGCGGGAATTGGGCCGGGCAAATAGCTCAACAATGACCATAGAGCTTTTGGATCACAAACCCGTGCATTATCACCCTCGACGTCTTTCACACTCTGAAAGGAGAAAGGTTAAAGAAATAATCGAAGAATTGGAACAATGTGGGATCGTGCGCGAAAGTAATTCACCCTACGCGAGCCCCATTACATTGGCAACCAAGAAAAATGGTGAGACACGTATGTGCGTGGATTACCGCGCTGTCAATGCAAAAACAAAGACTGATCCGTACCCATTACCGCACATCGAAGATCACATTGACCGTCTAGGAAAGAAAACGGTTTTTATTTGCCTAGACCTTAAAGCGGGTTTCCACCAAATCCCGATGGATAATAACTCTGTGGAGATTACTTCGTTCGTAACCCCAGATGGTCAGTGGGAATTCCTGAGAATGCCCTTCGGGCTGAAAAACGCGCCGGCCGTCTTTCAGAGGGCTATAAACCGGGCTCTCGGTGAATTGAGGTTCACAACTGCTTTAGTGTACATGGACGATATCCTCATACCCGCGTCATCCGTTGATGAAGCTTTGGAAAATCTCAGATTGGTACTGGAGGCACTGAAGGCGCATAATTTTGCCCTAAACTTAAACAAATGTAAGTTTCTCCAGGACAACGTTGATTATCTAGGTCGAGAAATATCCAAAGACGGGGTGAGGCCGGGAAAACATAAAATTACCGCGGTCGAACGGGCAGAAGATCCGACCAATGTAAAACAAGTGAGATCCTTCTTAGGACTCTCCGGATATTTTCGAAAATTTGTGAAAAACTACGCGACGTTGGTGGCTCCTCTAACTGATCTACTTCGCAAAGATGCTAAGTGGGAATGGGGCCCACCACAAATAAATGCGGTACGTGAGATAAAGAAAATTTTAACAAGTAGGCCGGTGTTAGCGATTTACGACCCAAAACTTGAAACGGAGGTACACACAGACGCCAGTTCGATAGGTCTGGGCGCAATCTTGATTCAAATTAAAGACAAAGAGAAACACGTGGTCGCTATTCCTTTCCACACCATCCACATTGACCACGTGGGACCATTCATAAAAAGCCGACGAAGGAACACTCACATTCTAAACATTGTAGACGGATTTACAAAATTCTGTATACTTGAATCGGTCAGAAACACTAAAACAAAATGGGTTATAAAGACACTGGACGAACTGTTCTCACTTTTTGGAGTACCAACTAGGATTATTAGCGATCGGGGACCTTGTTTCACATCTCAACGATTTGTTGACTTTTGCCAGATGTACAATATTAAGCACATTCTCAACGCTACAGCTACACCGCGCGCCAATGGACAAGTTGAACGCGTGAACGCAACAGTCGTAAGAGCTCTGTCAACAACTAGTGCTGGCAATGAAGAAGACAATTGGGATCTATACGTGAAACAGGTACAAAGCGCTATAAACACCACGACGAACCGAACAACTCGTCAGTGTCCGTCACGACTTTTGTACGGGTACAAACCGAAGAGTCCAGCGAACTCTAAACTTCTAACCGCTATACAGGATTCCCTGGATTCCATAGACCTAGCTGAAGTTCGCCAAGCAGCTAAAAATTCAACCGATCAGGAACAGGGACAACAAAAAGCGAGGTTTGACTCCAAACGCGCTAAACCGCCTAAGTATGCTGTCGGTGACGTCGTACTGGTGACAGCTGAACCACCATCAACAGGTACAAGTAGAAAACTGTCTGCAAAAGCCAAGGGTCCTTTCAGGGTGACCAGCGTCTTGCCACATGACCGCTATGAAGTTGAGGATCTACGAGACCTCCAGAAACGACGTGGTAAACGGGGCGTCGTCGCCGTCGATAGCATGAGGAAATGGGTTTCCTTCAATGCGTTGGAGTAAAGAAAACTTGGGTAAGCTGTAAACTCTGTATCTTTTCAGGTGCATAAAAGTCGGGCTGTTCCTATAAGAAGGATGGCCAAGAACTGAGGCTCACCCCAATGAGCTCAAACGCCGAGATGGCTAGAGTACCTGTAGGCAAGAAGTCCCGGAAAGGGTGTAGTTCAGCCAGCACCTTGGGTACTTGCCAGGACTAGCATCTCGAGGCTAGCGTACCTGTAGGCAGGAAGCCCGCGAAGGGGGGGTGTGGTTGACTGAGCACCTGGGATTCTTGCCAGGACTAGCATCTCGAGCACTCTTCTATTATCTTGTCATCTCAATACTCCACTTCCTGGCGCCAATCTAGTGATCTCTCTAGCAGGTTGTGGTCTGGGCGGAACTGATCACTCTGCGTCACGGACCTCGACTGTGCTGAAATGTCACTAGATCCCTAAAAAAAAAAAAAAAAAAAAAAAAAAAAAAAAAAAAAAAAAAAAAAATCAACCCCCGAATAATATCCTAACAAAAAATTGTTTCTTGTGCACTAGGTCAGCAGGTTACCATCGGCGAAAGAACAATGACCGAGGCGAGGACGACTCGAGATGTCAGGAAAGGCCGAACTGTGATGAGAATTTTTCCCTCGCTAAGGAAAGTAACCAACGGTCCCAAAGCCTTTCAGGGCCCGGGGATACAACCAAGCCAAACGTGGTGAACACGTGTTCCAGGAGATGTGTCCTTGAGGAGCTCTAAGGATCCCTTTTTTTTTTAAAGACGGGGAAAAGGAAGAGGTTTCGAAGGACCATGAAGTCAGTCCGGCTTGTACATTTAACCGGAAAAGTCGTCTTCCTTGACGAGACATCGCAGTACGAAATAGCTAGCGCTTACGAATATTTTCATTGTACTCCTGACATAAGCTCAGCCTATTTTCTTTATATATATACATTATTATTATAACTTTGATGGTGTTTTAATATAGTTTGTAAACTATTCTTTAATAGAGTAATAAATTCTAATTTGTAACTCACTTCGTAATAAATAATTTACGACACATACCCTGATAAAGTGTCGTACATACCCTGACGAATCAGCAGAATTTCACTGATAAAGGGCGTGACTTTTACTAGTTCATCGGCATATATACGCTGATTAAATCAGTGGTTTCCTTACAGGCATAGCTGAGGGAAATTTCGCTGATTCAGAGTTAGAGAGCAACTTTTTCAATTATACCTATTACACGAATAAATTGATGATACCGAAATTAGTCTCAACATTAAAAAGAAAATTTTATAACAGGCCACTTTTTTGTAGAAACAAAATGAATTTCATTTTGAAATAATCTTATGTTGAGGGCATAGGCAATCGCTACAGTCTTGATATAAAAGAATTCGTAAATTCGGTTTCCGCTGACAAATTAATGGGCAAGATATAAGGTAGCTTCTTGAACACCTTCGAGTATTGTCACCATACGCACCACATGAATATAAATAACAGAGTAGATATTCCGGAGGATATTCCGACGTTATGTGGTAAGCTTACGAAATGATTTGAGCTTCCGGGCAGGGAGCGGATTTCAAGAGTGACGTCAGAATGCCTGCTGCGATTGTCGTTCCAGGAAAGTGCCGTTTCCCGCAATTCCTGTTCCGAACGTGCTAACACGCCAAACCTGTGCGTAGCACGTGTTCATGTATGAGTACATAAATGTTCCTGTAAACTACAAGTATTCATTCTGACATGTGCATTGTGTCCTATGGCTTGTTTGCTTTGGTATGGCGAGCTCAAGCAGCGCAGTTTGTCATGAAAAAGAAAAGTCTCCATGTTCACGTCTTTATCAATGAACTCTGAATGAACTCCAGTCAGTACTTTTTCAGCCATACGGTTTTTGCATCGCGACGCGACCAGTGGGCATTGTCTTGATGTGAGTCATAGCCTGAGTACTCGAACCGACTCGTAGGTGTTCACTCTTTCCCCTCGTATCCAATGTCCTGTCAGTCTCTATCTATTTGCATATGCGTCTTCTTGCTGCTCACTCTTCCCACTGTCTCGACTCATTCATAAAATTTTTCTGCTCGGGCGCCAGAGGTCTGCCGTACGCCCAGGTGCGAATTCACCATCGGTCCACGGTCGGGCCAACCGTCGGACGGTTGGTCCAACTTTGTGCGCCACAGGTCGGGCCAACTAGCTAAATGATAACGGTCAGCCGCTTATTGATTCTCAACGTTGGCCCGACATTTGGTCCCATAGATGGGCCATCTATTAGGATGATGTCGGCCCAACCGTGGGCAACAATGTGTGGCCGACTTTGATTTTTCATAGTTGGTACAGCATTGGCAAGATGAGTTAAATAAAAATTGAAAAAAATATATTTGCAGTAATATTATGGACATTCTTATAACTAAAATCGATATTTGTAAATTTAAACGCTTATATAACAGATAAAATTTCGCACGCAACGCTGGGGGGAATCGAACGCACGATCTATCGGACGCGAGTCTACGACCTAAACCACTAACCTAACTCATGAGATAGTGTACCAAAATTTTTTTCACGATACACTCAACCATACACAAATATTAAATTATTTCAAGATAATTTCATTAAAAAAAGCTTTTGTGTTAAGAATAAAAAAAATATGTATACAAAATTTTTCATATTTTTAATAAATAATATTGTTTAGTCCGAGCGCAATAGTCGGACCAACCGTACTTTCACGGTCTTTTTAAAACAATGAAGCATTATATATCCGACGACCGGCCCATATTTTGGCCAAGGTTGATGGGCCTACCGTAGGGTGCATCATGGTGACTTGTACAAGCCAATGTTATGCTAACAGTAGGGCCACCTCTTACCCAGAATCGGGCCGACCATACTCTTACGGTCTTTTTGAAACAATGAACCATGGTTTATCTGACGGCTGGTCCATATTTGGGCCGAGGTTGGGCCGACCGTCGGATGCATCAAGGTGACTTGTGGCCCACCGACTTCTGTATCCAGAGTCAGACCGACCGAATTTTTGCGGTCGTACCAACCTATCTGCCATGGTTTATCCGATTGTCGGCCCAACCTTGGACCAGAATTGGGCCGACAGTCGGCTTTTCACTCGTCGCCGACGTCGGTTGCCAACGTTGGTGGGACCGTGGCAACTTGAAAACACCTTAGTCGGCCCAACTCTGGTTCTCGTCGATCGGTTGCCAAAGTAGGGCCGACTTTGGGCCGCTGTTCAAACTTTGGCAGCCGATCGATTTTCGCACCTGGGCGTGTCAATGCGAAAATTTATATTACCTCAGGTGTGTAGGTATCACTTGTAATTGCAGCGCAAATTCTTGGATATAGATTGTAATCGCACGCGTGTAGGTTTTAGTGATAAATTTTCTATCAGCCATACCTAATCATAACTACTTATGACTAGAGATATCTATTTATAAGCCACCAAAATGCGTCTTCCTAGAAGTTGTTGAATACTGGAAAAAGAGTTACTAACAATGAAAGCTTCTTTGATAGAAATTGACTAGTGCTTTTGTTATTTTTGAATCACTCAAATGCACGTGACTTGTGTGTAGAGGATAGTTTTGCTGGAGATCGAGTTGTTTCGTTCACAGAAACCAGCGGCAAACCACTTGGCTATAAATAACTATTACTTTGGCGAGAGATAGCTGAACGAGATCGGTCTTAGCTAACGCTGCAGAGCGAAGGTCGATATATCTTCGTTTGGAAGAGATTGGAATGAAGAAGGCCAAAGCCCACGTGTTTCCACGTCTCATGCAGGAACGAGTAGGCACCTCGGTACGTGTACCTACTCGTACATTTTTATCTACCTACGCTTCGCCCCCTTGCTCGGATTTCTCACAGCTCGTTTCATGTATTTCAATTATGACTGGGATCCCAAGTTGAAATTCTCTACAACGAAGAACCAAGTCGAGTGAGATCATGATTATCTTTGAATACTACCTGCGTTCCGTCCATTGGGAATTATTGATTACTGTTTATACATTGACATGGGGACTCAAGATAATATCTTCTTATATTAGATATTCCCAACATTTCACCTTTAGAAAAAACTCTCGCCCTGGATTCTCGGTATTAAGTTATTATTCGCTCCTGGGTACTCACACAGCTCCATTCAAAGTGTAGTGACTAATTGACTTTAACATCTCGTTGAAAAACACATCCTCTTTTGGGAAGTTGGATTCCAAATCTAAATGTAGAACACCTTGATGGCCCAAACTTTCGGAAACATCTCAAAGTTTTGTTTCGAGGCCCCCAAAAAATGCGAGAGTTGTTTCTTAAACGACTGGAAATTGAGGAAAAAATCGCTAGGGTGCATGTTCCAAGGATGAAGATATGTCAATTACGATAATTATTACTATGGGCTAGATTCCAACATGCGGATAGGAGTGCGAGAATTCGTGCTTTCTGGGTAGTGTGAGTCGATGATTATTACTTGCCAGGATGAGAGGAAAGGACGCGAAGGGTAGAGACTCCCGTGACTTGTGCAGCATGAATACCTACACGCCATAACACCGCAGGCTCGCTTACTCTGTTTTAATTAAACAGGATACGTCAAGCGGTTAAACCGCTGTAAACCGCATCATATCTACGCTTATGAAGATAAAACAAGCAATTACCAGGGCAAGGAGGTCAATCCCTTCTTCCTCTCTTTCTCTTGACTGGTTGAGGATATGTACTCTATTTTCCTCCCTTGCTTCTGTCACGAAAACGGAAACTATTCCGGGAAGTTATAACGCGAAGGTCGTATTAGTGAAGCTGTTATGCTGACGAAAGCTATTCCAAGTAATTTTAGGGCGCGAGTAATGAAATACTGCCCGCAATGCTGTTTTGCCTGAAAAGCTTTAAAGTAACCTGCAGCATAAAAAAGGCTTCGATTTATACTACAGAAGACGATCTCGTAAAGTGGAAGAAATTTCGCGTTATCGCTCGTTTATTTTACTACTCAATATTGTAATCTCTTATTTCCCAGGATAAAATCACATTTTCCACGAATACTTTTGCACCTATTACAGTTGTGATAGGTGCTAAAGTAGTATAAAGATCATTTCAATTGAAGTTTATGAAGCTCATTTCATAATTCATTTTCATTACTTTATATCTGATTATAGTTGTGACAATTGACATTTCAACAATTCTATTTGTAAAAACATTATCTGCTTTACTGAATATTGGTAGAACTTATTCAATTTATTCGCTCGACCTAACAGTTTCTGAGCTCGGTATCCGGTCTCTCTCCGGCCGGAAACTTGAAAACGGAAGGGATTGCACGTATGTCGAGGATCCCAGAGAAGACTGAATGAACAAAGGAATGACGATCAACGTCCCATGTGAAAGGTATTTGCGTAATGTTCGTATAGTAATGCGACCTGGTAGCATCATTACAAACATCAAGTGACATTCACATTTACTGAGAGCGTTACATGTAATGCGATACGACTAAGTTCTGGAATTTCGGTGGAGGCCAGAATTCTCTGATTCAAAGTGAATTAGTCGGCGAGACGACGGCTGCAATGGCAATGACCCGGACAGCAAAACGACCGTGGGGACGTACCGATGTGATGGAACGTGTTCACAAAATTTAGTCTCAAAGTGCTTTCCTGGCACGAACTCCGCTGTCTCACAATGAAGTAATCTTCGCAGCTCGAGGTCTCAGACACTCGTGACACCTACGCTCTTCCGGTTGTAAGACAACAGTCGAAAATGAACGTCACAGAGTACAAGTGACTCTTTCTTCAAATAATCAATTTCTAGTTCAATTCGATTTTCGATCCTGCTTCCCTTTGACTTCAGCATCTTCTAAAAGAACTGCTTTATCTGATATATTTTTGACCTCTCAAAGATGTAGCTATAATGCAGCTATAAAGCATCAATCAAAGTTGATTTTTCTTGAAATTTTCTGTTGAATTATAAGGTAATTCTCCCAATCTTGATCAGCAGAGGAACCAGTCGTGGTCGTCACTTTTAACGTGACTGGTGTGAAGATTAAATAATCAGAAAGCCATGTATATGTTTATTTTAGTCAAGAACTCTTTTGTAGATGAAAGGAAACGTTATTCTTAGCGAAAATTTAATGCAGCACAGTGCAGCAAGTTAACACCTACCAAATACTCTGCTAAAATGTTTCAAGGTCTCTAGTTCATTCATCGCTCAACCACAGTAGTTCATACATACATGAATGACACCAAAGCTTCGTACGCATGTATGTGTGAATTATGTATTGTCAATTGATAAGACACCAGTGCAACAGCCATTCACAGTAGAAATGGACACACTAGTTCAGCCTTTGTTGTCAACGGTATCGTAGAAAACGTGTTAGCCTAAATTAGGCTCTTCCTGAAAAGCTTCGGAGTAGTCAAGATCAAAGAGAGTACATATACAAAGAGAGAGAGAGAGAGAGATTTGAGAATGCCTTGTCTGTTATCTACTATCTCTGTTAGTTTAATTAACTGATTAGGTCAGTTCTGCTTAACATAGCTAAAACAATGAAGCTGTGATGACAATCTACTAAAGCACACCTGCCGAAAATTATAAACCAAATATTAATTTGTCTCAGGTGTAAATTTGTCTCAGGTGCAAATATGTCTCAGGTTTTACTTAGGCGTAAAACGATCTGATAATATATAATAGAATGTTCTAATTACAAATAATGACGAACTGTCAAAGACAGTTGAAATTTAATAAATTAATCAATAAGGTAAATGAGCGTAGGTTATTGAAGAAGAAGTAATATTGAGTTGTATATAATTATGACAAATGGAAGAGAAAATCACCGCTGCTGTCGGAGACACGTTTCATGGGGGGGCGAACCTGATTGGAAGCCACATTGATTGTACATTGTACGTATGTATATATATATATAGAGAGAGAGGGTCTAAATTGATGCCACGGAAACCATTCATTTATCGATAGGTCGTTAGCAAATTTCGTTCTCCAATGGGATATAAAACGTTGTTTTTTTTATTTAGTTTATTTGAACTAAAGTATAAAATTAGAAACACCAAAGATCCTGAAGTAAAACTATTTTTCTTTCTCTTTATGTCTTACATAAAATGGGCTTTTCTACTTAAAATTAAAAAGGGACATACATAAAGACAGATTGAAGATTTTTTAACAGGAATTTTTAAATTAGCTAAAAATCTTAAGAGTACAATGTAGTATGTATACTCTTAATGCCTATTTGAACCAATTAATGCTTTCTGGAGCTCAAGGATGACGTATAAAAAATGAACTTGAAGCAGTAGTCTCACAGCCTTTCCCACAGTATTTGTATACTAAATGAACTGACTCCGACTGCATTGCGGTGTTCGAGGGAGGTACCAAAAAAATAAAAGAAAGAGATGAGCAACATGCGAAACATGAGGCAAATAAGAACCTCTTAGAAAATGGAGGTCGGTAGATGACTGTGGTGGTGGCAGACGAGACTCGTCGGTTCACCGTCCCCCTATTTATCGGTCTAGACCGTCTAGACGCGACACGGCGTAAAGTACGAAACACTGAAACATCAGACCACAGCGGTCTTTGCATCTCGTGAAATTCGTGCGACATAACTTATAAATAAGCATCGGGACACGAGCCCGGCAGTATCACTTGAAGAGTCACGCATAAAAATATACGAACCCCTCATGACTCTCAATGCTTGGAAGATCTACGAAGACCAAAAGGTATCTGATGCAGCATACACGACTCACTGTTTTACGTCGCCCTTTTTCAAGATATGGATAGTAAAAGTTGTATAAAGTTGTCAAAGTTTAAAGTAGTTTAAAAGGACTTTGGTACGTGGTTGGAAGATACTTTCGAGAATCAGGTTTGCAAGAAATGATGGTTATCCCTGTTGGGAAAAAGAGGTTGAAAGTTCCATCCCATAAGGGTCCAGAGTCGTAGAATTTGATTATATTTCTTAAAAAATTGGTTGATATGATACGGTAGGGATTAGAAAATAATCCTCTCATTTGTCTTTTCAGAATTAGACAATTACCTCAAATTTGTATAAGCTTGAGGATCCTTTTTCCTGTTTGATTTCTAATACTACAATCTCTAATAATCTTTAGCACAAAATGTATAGTATGCTATATAAATCAGTTGTTCGATGTTCTTAGTTGGGAGAAATCCTTATGTGGTGGAAGGTTGCATCTTGGCGGGTTCGTTGAATCGAAAGTTTACCAGCGAACAAGGGTCCTTCTTCCGTCAGATTGACTCCTTCCCTCTTCTTGTGAAACACGTCAAACTTGAAGTACCGGGTTAACTAACGCTAAAGCTATTAGCATTTATAGTGCAAAGTTGCCTGGGCGTTAAATCCACTCTCCGTTTCTTCCTCGCGCGTGTCTCTGAGAGGAACTTTCCCCTTATTCCTATTTCATGTTTTTATCTAGTTTCTTAGTTGTTTCTCTTGCATGCTATGTATTAATGTTTCACTCCATGTTTTTCAAATCTTCAAAACAAATGAGTGAGAAAGCATATTGTTATTTTTGGAATATTGTCGTTGTGACGTCAGCATCTTATTATAAACATTAAATTGCATACCTTTAGTCTAATATCAAAGTTAATAAAACAATTAGAAGCTAGTCCTTTATTTTTTATTACAACGTCAAAGTAAGTTAGAAAAAGGACTTTTTTTCTTGAGCTTTAATAAGGTCAGATGATGAAAAATCCTGCAAGCTCTTTCAAGGTCTTTCCTCTTTAACTCTCGCAACCCATCCTCACATTTTCCCTCTCTTTCTTGTTCTCGTCTTTCCGCATCCGGAGAATCTCTATTTTTCGCCTTTCTGACACATCATCAACCACAAGCGCAGTTCTTTAATGTGTGGTGGTGCACTTGTCCGCTTTATTAAATGGCCACATTTATAACGTTGAAAATCTACCTGGTAGAGGGCGAATATTTCTCTCTTCTTGCAGTACAGATACGAAGGGAATCATATCTACGGCGGAGGCCATGCTGGTCTCATTTAATCTCAAGCTACAGATATTCCTCAGGGATAGTCGTTTCTTAAAAAAAAAAAAAAAAAAACGAGTTAGCTAGTCGCGTGCGTTTCAACATTAGAGAATCCATCCCTGAACGAAAGAAAAATGAGTAAGCCTGAATCCGAGACTAAGGACTCATCCGACTTTTATTCTGGTAAAAAATTCGGGTGTGGTTTGGGTAAATTTTGTTCTTTTGAATGTTGATTATTTAAAATTATCATACGAGAAAGCCCAGGGCTTGGAAATTAATTCATCTAATAATTGATTCATGATTGCCGGAGGATACTCTTGATTATTCAACATTATTTAAAATAACTCTAATTGCAAATTGTTTGAGAACATAGAACTGCGAATTCTAATTATCGATACGGTTTCTCGAGCAGCGGGTCTTAGACAAGGCCTTCACTGAAACGCTAGGCTAACCCGGCAGCTGAAATTGTCACACGGTTAACTATATGTACGGGTCTTCCGCGACAATACGAAGGCAGACTACAGTACCGGCAACACAATGGTAACGGCTCCCGACTCTAAGTGGATGTACACTCTCATAGGATTGCAAAGGGTGTACGGATACACGTTCCTCGGGAAGAGCATAAGGTTAATGCAGCATTGTGCTTTGCATGCTGGTTGTCGACGCATTTGCTATCTATACGTCTCTGCGTTACTGTGTATACTCGTGCGAATGTACTTACGGAACTTTCAAGTACTCTTATGTGCCCCAAATGCCCTATTTACCAAACTCAAGAATCTCACGATTCCAGGTGAACCTGTGTCAAGAAAACGCGTAAAAAACTCTTTGTTGTCACAACCACAGAAATAGTAAATAATATGATATAACTCTATTTCTGTGGTTGTGAAAACCGTAACAGTTTTTTTTTTCCGTGCGGATATTCTTCATCAAAATCACTAGTTGAAGAATCAGCGAGAAATCCGTTGGATCAACAAAAATCTGTTTTTCTGGAACCTTTGTTCACACTAAATTCAGAGTTTTTCATCTGTTTTTATTTCATTTTATTTTCCGTTTTTAGTACCCACTTTTCACTACATATAAGCGTCGACAAATGTGGAGATTACATGCGATTAGACGAACACGACGTCGACGGTCTCGTTTGAAAAATAAGCCTTTAACGCCACGTCAAGCAAAGCTTCGTATTGATTGTTATAAATAGCGAGACTACTTCTGGAGGGTGAGAATTTCGGTGGAAAATCCTGCGAGATTATACCCTTATATCATGCTATTAATATTGCTTTCTGCGAATCTGCCTCCAGCTTTTGCTATATCTAAGTAGATAGGGTGGGTGTGTTCTCAATAAAGACCCTTTATCATCCCCTACAGAAAAAGCCACATCTACAGTATATTTTCACTCCCTTGAATTTTACTTTCGATTACCCTGGTAGACAGTTGGCATGTGGTTTTGATATTTTTTCATAGAGGTATAAATAAATGACCTTTATGTAAACCTTTTTATGATTTATTATGTTTAGAAGCAGGGAAAAAGATTGGTAATGTTTTTATCCTACATAAATTGATATATTTTCTCGCTTTTTGAATATGTGGCGTCATCAGCCACAATATCAGTGAAATTTTGAAAGTTTACCAAACTCCATACAGAAACCCTTCGCCACTGAGCTCTTTATAATTCCATTAAGCAAACTTGGAAATTTCCCTAGAGAAACCTCACTCGTCTCGACTTGGCGTAATTTTCTCATTTTGCACAGGATGGCGAGCACTGATCTTGACACCTAGATCGCTTCTTGCACTGAATGAGTTAGAAGATTGTTATGATGCTTTCTAGAAACCATAGAGTCTACCATGTGAAACCAAGTTAATATTTTTAGAATTTTTCCAGTTGGTATCAATATTCACCCAACTTCTATTTAATAGAGTTGAACTATTTTCCCGAATCTCCTTAATAAAAAGTTTCGCTATTCACTTTTTAGCAAAATTATCCACAATTAAACGAAAGCCATAAAAAACTCATGTTGCAACTGTTGCCAAATCCATGAAATTCGAGAGAAGTATACTTCTCTCGATCTGCAAATATTTTAATAAAGCGCGTAAAATATCAGAGTTCAGTATTTCACGAATTCATCAGCACAGCGGGCACTGCAATTAAATAACGTGAAAGTTTACGTATGCAAGGAGAGTTAGAGAAATGAAGCAAAAATGTCGAGTATTTAGATTGAAGCTTTTCAATTTGCCTCGAAGAGTTATGATCGTTAGCATTTTAATGGTGGAAATTCACAGTGAATTTTATAGACGAGAGTCGTGTGTGTCCTCGAGGGCATGTACGCCTCGCGTGTCGACCAAATATCCTGAATAAGCATGTAGATCTCTGAACGACTGTTGCAAAGTTCTTGAAACTTTGTCAAAGTTATAATCGAACTCGGCTTAATATAGACTTCGGCGATGGAAACTGATAATTAGGACACCGCTGGCGGTTATCTTCTGGGAGTGCTGGAATTCCAAGTAGAAGAACATTGTGTAAATATTAACTTCTAGTCACTCGACCTTTCTGCAATCCTTTCTGATATTCAAATCTTCTCATTTCCTCTTTATTCCCTTCACATCAAACTACATATAAAATTGTACAATCCCATTATCGCTTTAAGTCCCGAATTTAATTCGAATTAAATGGAATAGGGGAATTTTTTTCCAAAAGCGATATGAATAAGGAAGGAGAGCGAAACCAAAGTCAAAAGCACAGTCCACGCGTTCGGAATGATCAAACGCTCCCTGAAACAGGTTTCGTTCTTATTCCCTGTATCACCACCTCTTTTTTTAACTTCTCGCCATGTCGGCGGCCCGCGATGGAAACTCTAGTTCCTTCTCGTGTATATTCCACGTACGTGCCCAGTGATCCAAATATTTGGACGCCGCGAAAGTCGAAATTCTCGAACGAGCTTTCAAAATGTTTCTCTATAATAAAAGCATAGAAGCCAGTCGACTCTTCATTCGCCCTCCTAAGCTTAAAAAAGCATATATGTAGATTCTGTAATGCAGCATCAAAGAATCATGAATAATTGACGTGCAAGTCTCTAAAGCTTAATTATCTTCTTGTGGGAATTTAAAGAGCAACTATATTTGTATTCACTTCAACACGATTTATAGTAATTCGTACCACGTATTTTACATCGTGCAAATTATATTCTGCATGAGTTTTGTTTTTACAATCTAATGCAAGGAACTAACCTCGTTAAAGTTTTACGACCATGACACTGAAAGCTTACCAATTAGACATCCTTTGGTAAGTAATAAATATGAGAATAGCCACGGTATATTTAACCAGGATGTATGGTAGTAGGTGCGCTTGTTAAATAATAAAAGATGCTGGGTATTCATGAGTATGTGTATCTATATATTGTATGAAGAAGAAACGGAGAAGCCAAATAACAGAGAATGGATTATTTTATTTATGCATGCACCTAAAAACCAGTATTACAGGTGTGAAATAATACAAATTTGAATTTTGGAAAAAGAATTGTTCTTTTCATTTTTGACACTGAAACTCTAGGGGAGAATGGAGTATGGCGCCGGTGCGGGGCAGGATATAATGATTGCAAATAATGTCCCTGTTCTGACGCATATTTTAAAACAAAAATTGCATCATGTCGCTATTTTTCCAACTAAAAAAGATTATTCCAACTAAAAAATATTTTAATCAAAAAACTAATGTCCTGCACTCACACCTTACCCCACTCTCCCCTAATTTAAACCGTCTGGAATTGAAGTAATACGGCAGGTGACACGAGTCATGCAGAGAGACCAGCTGCTCGTTGTATGGGTGACTTTGCGGGGTTTCTTCGACAATGGATTACGCAACTGCCATACCACTGTCTCACCCGCATAATTCACTTACAACCCTTTACTTTCACATCGTCCTTATCGTCGACGCGACATTACACCTCTATCCGCTTTTCCCCCTTGCTACTTGTGAACAGTCTAACCAAACCACTACATACCCCTAGATAAACATATTCTGGCTTCAATAATCTGTCAGCATCTTCTGCATGAATCTTCTGTCAAAAAACAGTTTCTGTAATTCTGAATTTCTGAATTTTCCACTAATTTTCACCTTGATTAGTATTTCATTTGTTTTGTGTTTCATGTAATTTAATCTACGGTAATTTTATATGTAATAGTGGGAAAACTTCTACTATTCGAAGCTCTTATGTTCAGAAAGTTGACATTGTATTAATTATGTATATTAAGCTTCACGCGACGCGAACAACATAGTGCTACTTCACATGCTAACGTCATTTTAAAAGACAATTAGTTTCCAAGTGAACGACCACAAACCCGATTTAGACAAAGTAGGTGTCTATATACTTCTACCTAGCAAACTCATTGAAAATGTCAAACGCGTAACTCCTCGTCTGTGCGCATATAACAGGATTGCCGTCATATAGAGGCATGGATGACTGGGCAACTGATCAGACCATCCTCCCCTTGCCCGATGGTGCTTGATACTAATGAAACTCAAAATAAAATCCTAAAAATACGACATAATACTTTTTTTATAATACAAGCATGATTTTAGCTGGTTATTCATGCCTATAATGAATCGGGGCTTAAGTTATACTTTTTACTCCCTAGGGACTAAAAAGTGACGATATTCTATCTTAAAAAAGTGGTATCACGAAATGTCTCGAATATCTCGCTTATATTGTTGTTGCAAACCTGATTGGCTTTTGAATGACTTGAAATTGTAACAAGGAAAAAACAAAATAATAGAGCACATGTTGATTTGCTGGTCTCTTAAAAGTTTACAAAAAACTTCGAAATCCTTTTGAAAATTGTTCCTGGAGCAAACTCGATTTAGTCAATTCGTTTATCGTAATATTTAAAAAGTTTTCAATATTCTGCGAATTGTATTACTTTCAATATTCTATTAGATTTGATCACAGTTGGTTAATATTGGAAATTCGAAAAGTGTATATATATATCGAGAAAAGAGTGTGACAGGCTTCTCATTAAAATGTCAGAGTGAGTGAAACTTCTTCAACGGTAATCTTAAAAGTGAAAAAATCATCCTTTCTGATTCTGGTAGATAAAATTTGGATAAATTGGACTTGTCATGGTGATTAGAAAGGACAGAGTTGACAAACGGTGTGCGTGGATTCTAAGTGCTCTTTCTCGTTCTCATTTATTTATTCATTTATTATCCAGAGGGCAAAAGCATTATAAAGTGTCGAGCTTTTCCCAAAGACTAAGCAAGCTACAAAAGAGATGAGAGAAAAGAGAGAGGGTGAGAGAAATAGAGGGGTGGGGGAGAAAGTTGACGGTGGGAAAGTTATTACAGCCGCTCAAGAATGAAAAATAATGCCGCTGCAGACGGAAGATAAGTGTGACTGTAGCTACTTAATGTTCGGCGAAATTTCACCGAGGGATTTTGAGGTTAAAGTCTAGGTGAACAAAGCGAACTTTAAGCTTAGAAATGAAAAGGCACCACCAAAAGGAAAGCGCTTGGTGATAAATAAGCCCACAGATATTGTGTTCGTTCCCAAAACCTATGGCAGCTCGTATCTCTTTTCCAGCAATACCACTCTCTGCTTTCTTAAGGTTTCTCACATAAAGCAAGTTTACCATAAAGCATATCTGTATTATTGCCTTCTTTTGCATATGCTGCACCCTCTTTTGTTTCTCCAAAGTGCGCTTGAATCTCTCAAGTTATTGTCCTTATTACGATCCTTTCTTTATTTTAGGCGAAAAGCCGATTCCATCTGAAAATGGGAATGCAAAAGTATCATAAACAAATAAAAACATATATGTTAATCAGTTGGAAGTGTGTCATGGCCAGGGAAAATCTTTTCTGATTTTATTCAGTGACACACTTCTCATTGATTCAAATTAAGAGCGTACCTAGCTCTACTTATGCAGAGTAACTTTTAATTAGTTCACAATTAACAAATAAAGGATAAGAGAGAAAAAACTCGCGAGCATATCAAAAGATTGGAGTCGATTGGAGATGAGCTTTTACTACAAGAGGTACATAAAAACTGGCCTCCTTCCGGTAGCGGACTATTAAACCGTTTCTATTGCAGCTTATATATTCTCAGCGGCGCTTTTATTTCATTACATTGCTTGTACAGCTAACGAAATTACTGCAATTTCGCGGCACACAGTCACCACTAAATGGTGATGGTAGTGGAGAGTAGTTAAACTCTAACAGTTTCATGAAGGTTCCAGAGAGATACAAAGAAAAAGTTCATATTTCCTGAAATCACAGAACTTTGAAATCATACGAATATCTATTTTTTACCACTCTAAGAATAATAAAAATACAACCAACATTTTATTTAGAACCTTGGATCGGTACTAAATGTTGTTCTTGACCTAATTGTTATTGAAACACTTTATAAGAGGCTGTTATTGATCCTGGGGATTAAAATTTTCGATTATTCAGCTTTCTTATTATCCTTTGCTGGAAGTGGTGAATTAGCGTTTCTAGGTCAACTCCAACCATATTAACTGTTTCTAGGGGTTGTTATTGATATAACATGGCGTCCGAGGTCTTTTAAGATCAGAAACAATAATAATAAACAGACATTGATAAATCTAGCTTTAAATTTGTATCCTAACTAAGCAAAATGGGATAAAGGTCAGTTGTATAGTATTGAAAGTGAAGCCCATTACCTAGGAAATTTACAGTTTGAGCGTGTTCAATGCCACCTAGATTTTTCAGTCGAGTAGTCTATCTCACGTATATCACTATAAAGTACTTTCGGGACAGCACGATAATAGCAGGTCGGATGGCATAATTTTGCATAAATCATATTAAGTCTCAGCCAAGTGAAAATTGCAATTAAAGTAACTATGCATTGAGCATATGAGACGCTCAGTTTTAATAACGTGACTCGTTGCACGAATTCGCCTGAACCTTTCTCTCCCACGATCCATTTTCCCCTCTGATCTGTACAATCTTAATATAAAGGCGATCTCACGCGCGGTAATAACTTGTCAGCTGCAGCGAGCACAGCTTTGATAAACGGCAGCCAGTTCAAGCAAATCTCTTTTAACACTGTATAATGTGCAAGGCATTCTGTTCTTCCAACTCTATATTTAAATTTCCAAATACAGGTGATTTTTTGATATAATAATCATGAAATCCCATATTATACAACTGAAAAAGAAAGTGCCGGAGAATTTTCCCTCTTTTCTTCCTCAGCAATTTTGATAGGGCATCAGACTGACGTTTCCTTTCTTTTTTTACTCCTTCAAGCGTATCTTCAACTATACGCGTGTCCTGGGAATGTTTGCAAGTTCTACTCACGTACTGACCTACCGCGAAAATAAATTCGCCCTGACGAACAGATGGAAAGAGGGGAGTGCCATGGCGTTTCGGTCCACTCGTGCAGTCAATCTCGATGGATGTTCCTTGCTCCATGAATCGAAACCTTTTGCGCTGGTTCTTGGGCAACCGAGATTAATGTCGATACATTAAAAACGAGAAGGAAAGCGATCAAACTGAAAGCACCAGAATCTCAGAAACAAAAAAAACAGATTAATTTCATTAAATATAAATATTTCTGAAATATAAAACATTTCAAAATACAAACTATTCTGTGAAATTACTGGGCAGTCGACTGAAATACGGTTTAAATTTCTCACCCGAAGGACCTCCCGATTTAGGAACGCAGGTCTCTGCCAAATTTATCTCGCTTGTCTCCGATCGTTAGGCTCGCTTCGTAAAATGAGAGAAGTAAATAAAAAGAATCAGAAGAATAAATAAAACCTACAGAAGTGACAATAACAAGGCAAGCGGATAATTCTAAAAAGAAATCAAAATAATTCGAAATAAATAAATATATTCTGAATTCCCAATTATAAGAAAAGCACAAACCAGAGATTGAGTCTAAATGTGGAAATTCGAATGAAGTATTTACGGGAAGATCAGTAAAAGTACAAAATTAAATATTTAAGCTGAGCATCCAAAGCCATCCTTTCGTGATAAAGTTTGTATCAACCATTGACTTAAATACTTTATGATCCAAGATGCCAGACTGTGACTTTGGATGAAGGCATGTGTACGCGATTTTAAAGCTAACGACACTATTCTAGTCACGGCCACGGCGAGGTGTGGAACCAAGAGCGAACGACTCAGGTGATTCTCGAGTTCCAAGATAAGCAAGAAGCACTCTTACTTATGGAACGTTAAGTAAGTAGTGGAGAGTGCCATCAGACAGAAGCAAGGTCCGACTCTCTGCCCGTATAAACGGCTGGCACGTGCTCGGTACTCTCATACAACCTACTTACGACTCTCACGAACCTTAGCACCAAGAAAAGGTGAACCTATAGCATCTCGATCTTTTCAGGACTTCGTGGTCCTTATTCTCAAACATTTGATTTCCATCGTTCGCTCTTTATAGCTTACAAGAACGAACGCGCGCTCCACGCGCGCATTTATTTGGAGATCCTTAAAATCTATGTTAAAATTCTTTCAAATTCTATTATAATAATTAAAATCCCTTTTATATCATTTAAAATCCATTAAAAGTATTAGAAATATTTTCAAATTCCATGAAATCCCTTAGAATTCTTAAAAGTCTCTTAAAATTGCATGAATTCCTTTAGAATTTCACGAAATATCTTAAAATTCCATAAAATTCTACGAAATTCCTCTCGAAAAATGTCTCGAAAATCTCGAATAGATTATAGTTTCAAATCTGATTGGATTTGGAATGACTTTGAATGAAATTGTAAGAAGGAAAATAAAACAGTGAAACTTTAAAATCTCTAAAATAAAGGTGTAGCCAGGATCAACCGAATAATTTTTAGGGTTGCACACTTATTTTCCTATAATAAAAACCGCTCGCCGAATCCCATACATAGCCTTGCAGGATGTTTGATGAAATTCAAAAAAAATTGAAATGACCCAAGTGCGAATTGCCGGTACTGAAAACACGGCACAATACTGGACCAGTCTTGGCAGCCAAGTGTTGGCCAATGTTACTGGACCAATAACAGCGATCAAATCGGCCCAGTGTTGTCCCAGCACTGGCACAGACATTGGCATTTCAAATTTGCCAAGTTTTTGCCGATGCTTGGCCCGGCAATGGCCTATTACTGGGCCGAAAGTCGACATTACTCCGGCAAACCATATTGAAAGTCAAAAAGCCAGAGTCCGGCCCAATAACGGCCCATTACTGGGCCGAAAGTCGACATTACTCCGGTAAACCATATTAGAAGTCAAAAAGCCAGAGTCCTGTCCATCAAAGGGCCGAAAGTCGAAATTAAGTCGGCAAACCATATTGGCAGTCAAAAAGCCAGAGTCCGGCCCAGTAACGGCCCATTACTGGGCCGAAAGTCGACATTACTCCGGCAAACCATATTCAAAGTCAAAATGTCAGATTCCGGCCCAGCATTGGCACTTTATTGGGCCGAAAGTCGAAATTACTACGTCAAACTAAATTAGAAGTAGAAAAGTCAGAATCTGGCCCAGCGATGGCGCTTTACTGGTACTTTAAAGAAGTTCAAAAGATTTCAGGGATTTCATAGAAACTTAAAAAGACTTTAGAAGATTTTAAATGACTTTAGGGAATTTCAAAAGATTTTCAAGGCAGTTTAAGAGATTTTAATGAACTACCAGAGATTTTCAAATTTGTTAAACAATTTCAAAACATTTAGAATGATTTTAAAAGATATAAAGATATTTTAAGTGCTTTTAATAAATTTTAAGAGTTTCTAAGATATTTAAATAGACTTAAAAGATTTTAAAGAATTTCGAGTCATTTTAAAGGTTTCATTTGATTGAAAAATAGGTTTAAGGATTTAGTAAAAACTTTAAACGACTCTAGAAAATTTTAAGTAATATTTAGAAATGTCAAAGGATTTTTAAGAGTTTAAAAGAGTTTAAGGCTCAGTTTAAGGATTTTCAAAAGATATCACAAAATTTTAAGTGTATTTAAGTGTACATATTAAATGTATTTAAATATCTTGAAATTTATCACAATTTTCTGAAATCCCTTAAAATTCTTAGATATCCTATGAAATTTCTTTAAATTTTTTTAAATCCTTGAATTCTTTAAAAATGTTCTGGAAATTTCAAGATATACAGAAATCTCTTTGTCTCATATAACAATCCCTGTAATCATCATAATTCCGGAAGACATAGAAGAGTCAATGTGGTTGGTACAATAGATTTTCAATTTGCGAACGGCAGATAGAATTTTTATTTAAGACTGAAATTCGAATTTAAATATTTTTTAAATATGTATCTTACTCATGTTTTGAAAAATATTTTACCTTTGTATCTTAATGTTTTGAAACATTAAATTTCTTTATTTCTTTTAGAAACATTAAGTAATTTATTATTTATAATTAAAATTTATTTTTTTTGACTGAATAGTATTTTAAATTATTTAATTAAAAGTGTTTTATGAAATAGAATTTTGCTAGTCCTATAATATCAATCACTACTACAATATACTTTTCATCAATACTTTTACTTTCTGTAAAAGTGAAGATTAAAAATAGGTACATATTTTATTTATTGTTACTTCAAATGTGTTTATTGATTAAATTATCTCGAAAAAATTTAATCTTTGTGTGTGAAAGAGTATACCGTGGTAAAATGTGGGACCACCATGTCAGGAGCTTAGGGTAATGGTTAGGTAGCTGGACTCGCGTCCCGTAGGTCGTGCGTTCGATTCCCCCCCGCGTTGCGTGCGAAATTTTATTTGTTATATAAGCGTTAAAATTTACAAATATCGATTATTTATAAGTATATTCATAATATATCTACGTTTAAATCATGTTCTTAATTAATAACATTTATTTTTATTTTTTTACCGTAACTTCTAAGTGTAATGGGCCAGTGACGGGCCAGTGACGGGCCAATGACGGGCAAGTGAAGGCGGCCAAGAACCGGCAAAGCCTTAGCCGCCAAGTGCAGCCCTTAGATATCATTTCGGTAATGGGCCATTAACATAATGCTGCTTTCGGGCCAATACTGGCAACCAGTGACGGGCAAGTAAAGGCGGCCAAGAACCGGCCAAGTCTTGGCCGCCAAGTAAAGCCCTTAGATATCATTTTGGCAATGGACCGGCACTGGCGGCCAAGTCTCGGCAACACCTTTGCCAGTACTGGGCCAACGTTGGGCCGTTTTTGATTTCGCACTTGGGGACTCATATGAATGCAAATTACTTCCATTGCATTTGCAATCAAATTTCTCCATAGATGTCTACCACGTGTATTATACATATACCTTTTTTTTTTAACATATTCGAATGTAATTATGACGCTCCCACAAGGTTGTTGCATCTATCGTCTTATAGGTCGTTGTTTTTTAAATAATTTTTTCGTTTTTTCATGCCTGGGACATGATACAAGTATACAACAGACGCTCGTAAACATGAAAAATCGAGTAGCTATCGAAGCAACTCTTGCCGTGATCGTTATAGAAAGGCGAGTCGCGAGTCGATACATAATATAGGTGGAGCTAGGTGGTTGTAGGGGCGAGTAGAGGAATGCGAGCATAAATTCGCGAGGGACCTCCACATAGGTTAGAACCGCACCCCTTGTCCCGCATGACGGCCACCTACCAGGGGGAGCTTGAATATGAAAGAGTATAAATTATACTGGTCGGAACGAATCGCCGAAAAAGGTTTTGCTGACTCGCGCCCGAAAGCGAAACGCTTTTAATATTATACTGGTCGCGAGGAAATTAGTTTTCCTGCCACTTTTATTCCCCTGACGTATCACCCTCGTTCTCCAAAACTATTACTGAATGCTCTCTTCTTTCCTTGTTTTTGTCCCACCTTTATTATTTCACGTCTCGATTACTTTCTGCGGAAAAAAATTTTTACTTAATATATCGTAAGGAATAATTGATTTTCAGCAGGAAAGTTACAGTTATTAGTTAGTTACTTAGTTATTATAAATATTGTACTTACTGAGGTATGAAATAATGATGTTACTTAACCCCCGGAAGCCTTCCCGACAGTCTTATGTTGTTTTTCTTTTTTTTCCTTTACGTAATCGCGGAAATTATAATCTGCTGCGTGGAATTGCTTTGGTGTGCAGAATGTGGAGAGAACTCTGCACTCATTGTGTCTGCTTGACCCTCTACATTATAAATATTGTATTGATGCATTTACGTAACAAACAGTATGACATATTTGCAAACTAATGTGAATATCGATCAAATATTCACATCCCCTTAAAATATCGGACGATCCTAATTTTTAAAGAACCGCTATCATAGTTTATAAATTTCTGAGACACTATCGTTTAAAAATAGTCAATTCCACGCTCATAATCTCTACAGCAGACACATATTTTATCGTGTCAAAACATTTTATTTATTTTATTTATTTTATTTATTTATTTATTTTTTTTTTATTTTTTTTTTTTAACAAAAAATATGGGAACTATTTGCTTACGAGGTAAAACGTGCACTTTATCGATAAAATTCTGCGGTTTTTTAATAATAATAATAATAAAAATTTAATGAATAATATCTTAATAAGATCTATAATTTGAATTAGAATTTCATTAATTTTGTTTTTAAATTTCTAGGTAAGATTTGTCATCCAGAGAAGAGATCAGAAGCTAGAGGTTCTGTTTACATTATTGAATTTTAACCTAAATATCGACGAAACCCCCCAAGACTCGTGAGTAATCTTTTAAAGTATAAAATATACATCCTTTCATTTTCATAAGAATCGTGTGTCAAAAATGTATCCGCCACACTTCAACTATTAATCATTTCCAAATCCGACCTCGCCAAATGGTTCCTGAATCTAAAATGAAGAAGTCAGATCAGTGAATTAATATTTAAGTGGCTTGAATTTAAAAGTATTTCAAAAGATATAAATTTACTTGCCCTCAATTTTTCATTATATAAAGAATTTTTCACCCTTAGGAGCGTTTACTTAGGAATAAAATTCCTATATATCCTTGAAATCCTTTGTTAAAGTTCCCAACAAATTTCTCCAGCGAAAAAATAGCTGTGTTTGATGCTGAGATTTAAATGGACTTGTTTATTAATAATTGAAAAAATCAGAGTATTTTATAGAACAAAGTCTAACAACAAAATACCTACATGTGAAAGATCTTGCAAAGTATAAGTGGAGAAAGGGGTAAACACGTAAACATGGAGGGGTTTGCCAAAGACAATGAAATGGAGTTTCTGAGCGCAATTTAGATTGAGGTCACTGGTTTTCATTAACGGATATACGGTCAGGGGTTGGGTTAGGTTATATGTACGTATGACCGAGTAAATCTACTAGTATGTGTGCAAGGGCTGCATTTTCTTTCTGGGAAAATTTATTTATTGGAGTAAGTCCATCGAAATTTTCTCTAAATTTCATTTCATGCTAGCATTATTATCAACTACATTATATCAGACATGATTAACGGATTTGCTTGCCAGATTTGATAAAACATGATCGAAATTTCAGTAAATTTTGTAATTGATTTACTGCACGGTTCAATTTTCTGCAAATTGATTGATGATTACAAATTCAGCTTCGATTTGTCATATCGATGGCCCTTGATACTCGCTAATAATAATTTAATCCATTTCTGATATTAAAAATCATAGTTTCATTAGGAAGAATATATATTATGTATATATTTATCTCAGTCTTTACTCGGTATAGTGACGAGAAAAATGCAATCGTGGATTGCATTCATATTGCGATTGCAGCGGAAAATGTAACAGAAAATAACCAAGACGAAACTGGTCTTGGATAGGTATGCAAGGAAGAGTGCAACCGAGATCAGTTGCGATCTGCAGACGAAGGTCAATGCCAAATCTCGAGGTGATGGACCCGAGAAACTGGCAAAAATAAAATTGAGACATCGGCCAAAAAAACATTGGCTGAACAAAAATTACTTTTATTTAAAACTATCTTCACAGTACATAGTATCTTCATATTACAATAAATTTCTGCCCAAGAATTTCTATTCTGAAATATTACTAATATGATAGTATATCTATGTTCGTAAAATTAGAAGCGATCTGTTTCTCACAACCTTCATCTGCATCAGATTCTGAGTCAGACTTATGTTAAATGCTACGACTCTTCATGCCTCATCGTTGCGCTATTCCTGGAGGATTTCGTCTCTCAGACCCTCACACAAAGTCTACTTGGTTCTTTATCGAATCAGCCAGTCTCTTTTCGCACCGCGTCTAAAAATGAGTGGCAGTCCTTATTCACTGAATCTGTATTCAAGAGATTCACAGCTAAAATTAGGCAAATTTTATATGGAGCAAATGTTATAAATTAAGAAGTTTTTTGCACTAAGCCTTGATGATCGTAAGTCATCATTTATAAAAAGTATTAACAATAATGGATAAGTTTAGCGAAGGTTAATAGGATATAACTTTTTATCTCCAAATTGATGGATGATGGTTCCTTTGATATAAATTGATAGAAATTTTTCTCTTTTCTTCTTAAAATTTACTCTACAAATAAATTGGGAGTATTAGCACTTTTGCTTTATTTCTAATGGTTTCTAAAACCTGATATATATACATTTGCATTCCTACTACTCACTATTTTAATTAAAATCTATTAACCCCTATTCATTATGCCCATTTAAACTAAAAGAGAAGTAAATACAGATAAAGTTTCCTGACACTGGAAAGAATAAAAGCGATGGCTGTTCTACGTTGATTGTATTTTAATGCGTACTGGGGAGAATAGAGTGGCCCATTCGTTAAACCAACTGTAGATGGGTATCGATGCGAATGAAGCTGGAACATTAGTGGACTTCGTGCCTGTAATGTGAGATCGGTCGTCCTTATACTGTTTCCTTCCGTTGACCGTAAACTAGAATGAATTTTTCACCCTTGACGCTGTACCGTCACTTCAATTGCCATTTGTATTCCTTGCCAATTCTTTTCAACTTAATGCTTTACCTACTTAATTCTACCTTTTATCGATTAACACTAATTCACTCTGAAAGTCGGCTGAATGTATAAATTCTAGCCTTATCTGTTCTTTCTGTTACTAATATTTCTACTCCTATATTTTATCCAGTTTATCTAAAAATAGAATACGAGATTCCTCCACTTAATTAAAATGATAGAAAAAAAAATCTGCAAATTGTTAGGTGAATAACTTCCATTACAATTTTCACATCTAATTGATTATTAAGATTAAGTTACACCAGGAGCTCTTGGAATTTAATGATATAATTTACGAGTCTGACACTGAGATTATTAAATTCACTATTATATTAATCGATGAAGCAATTTCTGGTAAAAAGATGTAACGATATTGCATATTCTACATACGACACATGCCTGGATGCCATTTATTTTGCAGTACTTAGCTTCCATTTTGTGCTCAATTTTCAACAAAAAAAAAATCATCCAACGGTATTACCGATAAATGGTACGAAATTATGTGTGGATATAAGCCGGGTAAATATTTGCGAGCAGATTCACTCGGTGCCTTTCCATTACAAAGTTTCCGACGAGGAAATCTGATAACCTGTATCGGTGCTTTCATGTCATGCGTTAAATTATTAGACCACCGAGAAGAGAAGATGGGATATCGCTGAAGTAATAACGACAAACATTAACTCGGTCTTCGACCCCACGGCATTTCCTAAGTGCTCGTATAAATAAATTACTTTCGCCTTTTACGCAGCCGGTCAATTAGATGCGATCGTTAACGAAGTACGAGCAAAGCGAAAGGAGATGATCTTCAAAATTGACTTCTAGTCTAGGTTTCGTCTTCCACTTTATGACAATCTTAATATTATTTTCTATATTAAAGCATGACGTGATTTCTATTAAGTGTAATCGAAGATGAATGAGGATGTTATGTTTATCGTGCAGTAAATTGTTGAAATAAACTGACGTCTATAAAGTGTCGAAAGTATAAGTATAAATTTCGTTCTGTTTTATGCAAATATATGATATATTTGTTTTTTATTCAGTGATGCTCTACTTTTAAAAGAAACACAAGTTAACCGTTAACTGAACTTTAAAGTGCATCGACGTAAAAGAACTCTCAGAAGAAAAGACCCTTTCAAACTCCTGAGATCTCGGGATAAGTAGAGTGCCAAAGAAAAGTACACGATTATTCAATCGCAAAAGAGTGCAGGAAGTATAATTTTACAGCAAATTAAGCGTCACACCATGAGAGAAAATTCAGGACATCTCATAGCTACGATGTGAAATTCATGAAGTTTAGAATCTGAGTTGAAAACGAAGACTTGTGAGTTTAATCAGAATAAATCAGGACAAAGTAACTCGTAACAATGACAATTCCCCGGAAGGCGGCCTCGTAAAGCCTCAAATTTCACGGAAGATGACTCTGAGATCGTCGAGGTAATTTTTGTGTCACTACTTGATCCTTTATCTGGTCACAGAGAACCGTTCATCCGATTTTTCTCTAATGATAAAAGTATAAAAAAAGTTTCCAAAGTTCCATCATCACCATCCCAAAACACTTAACTTCAGTTTTAAAGATGAGGTAGCATATATATATCTACCAAGTATTGGATTGGTTCGGGTCCAGATCGGACCATTGATATTTTATAGCTAATGGAGCGTAAAATTTTACTATAAAATAAAACTATTTATATTAACATTTAGGAAGACGATGCCATGGGTGATTGGCGTAAAAATTTGACATCTTGGGATCTAACTGTGTATAGAAAAACTTGGCGAACAGTAACTTGAAAAGACAATCCTATAATAGATGAAACTGAGCCATGTTGATAAAGCATTAATTATTTTAAATTAAGGGTCGCCCGGCATTATTTTTTGGGATAATTGGTTTCATCAAAAAAAGACAAACAACCTTTGACCTCTGTTATTCTCTGCGCGTAAGCATTTCAAACTTCTCGATGTCACGCACTCTTCTCGGTACATGATTACGACCATCTCGTAAAAGAATAAAAAAATATAGCAATTTGTTTCTCGATTAAATCATAAATAACGCGATGTAGTTTGATGATAAATCTTCCAAAACAGTAAAATCTGTGAAATCTGTGACGCCGTGACGTGCGCTCCCTACGATCAGCCAAGATATGTAGATCTAAAGTAAATCGCGTGTACTTCGCTGGGTAGTCGCTTACGTAGTGGGCCAAAGCATAGCGAGAGCGCGAATACATAAATTAACTAGGGGAGGACGCATGTTAGGAAACCATTCGTTAGTCCGCTCACGATCGAGAGTGTGAGACTATGGTGGTTAGGGGATCAGGCGAGAAAATAGAGGGAAAGAGAAATTCAGGAAGAAACGATGGAAGAGGAGATCAAGAGAAGGAGGTAAATGCAAGCATATGGTAGAAGGTAGACCACGTTAAAGGGGGTGCTTGGGGGATGGAGGAATGGAGGGATGCAGAGAGCCGAGGTGCCTCTATGGCACGTGAGGCGGGACGAAGGGTTTGCTTTTAATCTCAGTAAATCACAGTAACTGATTTTATAATCGTTATTAAAGCCGGTAGTTTCCCTGGTGTGCCTCAAGTTGAGCGCATAACGTGCTCCACGAAATTACGGTTTGCAAATACCACGGAGATGCAAAGCTTGTCTCATTTAGTATGAACTCGGATGGAACTATTTGCACTTTTTTCTGTACTAAATTTTAAGAATATCACACGGCTGTAATTGGCTTGAATAAAACTCTTAAAACTTGGGGCACCAACTTTTTGGATTTCGAATATTGTAGTTTGAAAATCGTGATAATATTTTACGACTGTTAAAAGTTCCTGTGAATCTGATCCGAATTGCCTTTTTCAAGTCAAAGAGTATATAATATATATACATGACGCCGTAGAAGCGTGTTATCTTTATATTTCGTCTGACTCTAGATCTAGATCTAGATCTAGAGTACATCTTCCGGTTATAGGTCCCCCAGGAAAGACAGAGAGCTTGATATGAAAAGAAATAGTAGGTACTCATGACACCAACACGAATACCAACTTATCGTTTACGTATTTAAAATTTGCTTGGCAATGTGAGACACTGAAAGAAAATGTTTTCATTGAAAAAATGGAAACGTGTTTGTTATATTATTCATTTATTTTCTGTTTGAATCTTTCGCAAATTAATTTCACTACTGGGGATTCAAAGAGAATTTAAGATGATTCTTTATACCAGTTTTTCAATGAAGTTGTAATGTTCATGCTGAGTAAATGATGCTCGTAAAACATTTTAAACTCTTTTTCTGGAAAGACGATAATGAGGTGTTAAAGAAAACAGATCTTCCGTCAAGGATATAGGCTTTCATCGTCGTCGAGACGCTTCTGCAGACGAAGAACTCGTCAAACAGTCGGTCATTGCACATTTCGCAACATAGCAGACACACAGTCGTCTGGAGGGACTATTTATAGCGGAAAAAGAGGATGATAGAATAGAAAGAGTCTTGTCGAATGATCGAGAAGAAAAGAGATAGAGAGAAAGAGAGAGAGAAAGAGAGAAAAAGAAATGTGAAGAGTGTAAGAGCAGGAGGAAGAAAAAGGACGGCAACTGTATGCTGTCGTATCATTGCAATTGCGGCGCCAAGTGACGGACCCCCGACGACGGCGGCAGAGACGACAGAGCTGGCGCTAACCCAAATCACTTTTTTTTTCATTTCGCTTTCACCTTCCTGAACGATTCTTTCTCTTTCTTTCTTTTCGTGGCATTCGCGCGCTTGAACTCGCTTTCAACATCTGAACGATAGCGCATCTTTTTGTAAGCAATGTCGTTGCCTTATTGTGTGCCTCAGGCACGATAGAGAATTATTCTCACAAATTCTCTCAAAAAGATCCGTATCCATGTCTATTTTCAACACTGCCTTTGTCAAAGTTCTAAACTACCATAAAACACATAATGTGAGATCTATTTTATTGATGAATGCAAAACTGTCGTTTACAGAACGATTAAAAAAATAAATTCAGGAAAATGAGGAACAGAATAAACAAGAGAGATGTAAAAGGATGACGGATTTGGATCACGATTTTTTCATGAACAAATGATAGTAGTTTCTGTCGAAACCACGTAGCTGGCGATGTTTTCGATACGCAGTCATGTTTCGTCGTTCACCAAACAATTCCCAATTGGCTTGTCAAAAGTTCCGCCAAAAATGGACTCTGATTTATAGGCCGCGAGCCGCACGAATTTATTGCTCCAACAGGACAAAAAGTTCTACCGTGCCACGGGAGCCGTTCCTCGCTTCGGTTAGAGAGAGGGAGAGAGAGAGAGAAAGTATTTTAAACTCGTTGGTCATTAATACACATCCGTAGTGTACAAAAGCATGCGAGTACCGTTTACGGTTGTATATAGATCCTTCCTCTCTCCCTCTTCCACTCTCTCTATATCTCTCTCCTCTCTCTGCGATGAATTATTGTGACGCGATGAAACGACCCTCGAATCTACACCCGGTACCATTCGTCGCTCCGTCGACGGGTATATCGAACTTCCGCCCTACCTTTTGCAAATAGACATCAATTTTTTATGTAATAAAATAAATGTATCCTGCGCTAAAAAACTCTCCATCCCGGAAAACAATTTTTGTGTAACGTTTATTACATACAGACACTTTTGTTTATTATTCGATATACTCGCAATACTATTCGATTAAATTGATTAGCATACAAAAACCTGGAAATAAGTCACATCTTCTACCAAAGATTTAATGTGGTCGATTTAAAAGTGGGGTGGAAGGGCGAAGATGTGAGGGGTGAATGAGTCATGGAAGAGAAGTTAATGGAGAGAGGGTGAAGAAAGGCAGAAGAGGAAAGGAAGAGCGAAGAACTAAGGAGGAAGGAGTAAAAAGGTAGGAGGAGAGAATGATCAGAAAAGCTAACGTGGATAGAAGAGAAGGCAGTGGATAAAGAGGGATAAAGTGAAGAAGAGAAAGGGAAATGAGGAAGGAGGAAGGGTGAAGAAGGAAGTCGGAAGATGACAGAGGGGGTGGAAGGAGGAATTGGTAAGAAGTAAAGAGGAGGGAGGAGGATGGGAAGAGAAGCTAGTGTTTATATAAGAGAAGGCAATGTGACAAAGTAAAGAGGAGGAAGGGGGACTGAAGAAGGGAAGGGAAAAAGACACGTGGAATTAGGAGGAAAGGAGATGGAGGAAGGAGGAAGGGAGAAAAAGGAAGTAGCAAGAAGAAGTAAGAAGGAGAAAGGGAAGAGGATGATGGATGGAGAATAGAGGATTGAGAATAAAGGAAGGAGGAAGGAGGCCGGAAGATGGAAGACAATGGAAATAGGAAGGAGAAAGGGGAAGGTATAAGGAGGAAGGAAGAAGGAAAAAGGAATTTTTCCTGTAGAAAGTATAATTAAATTAATTATATTCCTAATTAAATGCACTGGAATGTGCATTGTTATTGAATAAAGCGAGAAGTGCAATTCATTTCTTAGAGGGTATGGTGATTGTAGATCTGGTATAAGAGTAGTAATATTCTGCACCCTGGTTTGTAGCACATCCAATATGTAAGTTCCTTTATCTTCTCTCTCTCTCTCTCCCTTTATGTTTATTTGCATCTCTATCTCTTTTGCCCTCTTCTACTCAGCTCCCTCTAACCACAAACTATCCTTTTAAGTGGGGTAGGTCTCTGCACCACCTGTACCAAACGACTACTCGCCCTCGGCTAGTGGCCACCTACCAAATTAACTTTTACAACCATCTTCCCAATTAATTTACAGATCCTGCCAGTATCTTCTAATTGCAGACGTAACTTAGAAATAATCTCGAGTTTATCTACGAATCTTGCTCAATCTCAAATTTAATTGTTAACATTTCTGTTTAAATTACATTGTTGGAACTTTATTATAGTAATCAAGTGTGCAATTTTTGTTTTATTGTGTATTCAAATATTGTACTTAATTTTCGGCAATTCAGTGGTATCATACCATTTTCGTATAAAATAAACAAAGGCTCCCTTCTGAGACTTCTCATATTTCACATCGGTTTTCAAATAGAAAAGATGAGATGGAAATTGGAAGGAATAGATACTCATCTGTAAATTATATTTTCGAAATCGAGCATCTCCCAAGAGTACTATTCGCATTGCAAAATGGATATATTGAGGAATTGAAGATCCCTTCGACGATATACATCAGCTGCCTGCCACTACTCAACGGTGAATCATTTCCACATAGGTTAGGCTAGACCTTAGAAGGTACTTATCTGCCCTCCTCTCACCCGTCGCTGATATCTCCTTCCTTCTTACATTTTTCATTCAAATGCGATTTTGATGGACGCGAGTTTCTTCACCCTTCGATACCTTCCCACCTCTTCTACGATCGTTTATATCTTGCAACTTCGTTTTATCGATACGCCTCTTGACATGGAAAGAAAGCAGGTGTGGTGAACTTTTCACAGATCAATTTCACTTACTGGTCCAGCATATCAATAGAATAATATGCAGCTGATATTTACATATACATGCGGAAATGTATCAGTGGAAATATATCAGCGAATCAAGTATCTTTTGTTCTTTAATAAAAATTTCAGAACAATTCCACGATTAAACCGCACAAAAGACGAAAGATAATTCTTTCTTTACGATACATAAGTCAAAATAGTTGGCTTCTTGCTAGGACCTATCTATAGTCAAAAGTATCTATCTATAGTCTCCTCAGGTGCTGCCTCATGAACTTAAGTAGTAACGGCCGTTCCCGCAAGCCCGGGTCTGTACTTCAAGTACATATTTAGGAGTAATAACAATTAAGTACTTCATTATTGATCGAATTTCATATTAATCAAAGCTGTAAAACGGTAGTATTAGTACAAAGACAAAATCTATTTCAGGAATGAGGTGAGCCGCTGATGACCTATAAAGAAAATAATTTGCGCCTAAAACATTCAGATAATGTCAAATGAGTTATTTTCGTTTTTTACGTAGACAGACAGATAATTTAAAAATAATTATGCAGTCGAGCTTGTGTTTTATGTTTTGAGAAATGATCTTCCATATTTTAGCGAATATTACGGACATCACACAGCTGCAAAACTTTTGTAGATTAAAATATCAAGATTGAAATGGTTCTATCTGTGGTGAAGAAAGAAGTTTGAGTAGGGGTGAAGAGCAGCTTTGGCGAAGCTTGGTTAACTCCAACCAGCTATACGTCGGACAGGTTTTATCCTCCAAAAGAGAAGTTCTCGCGTCGACGATGTGGAATTCCCCTGCTGCCGGAAAGTTTAATTTATTATGCCCTCTCGACCGGATAACGGAAATCAAGAGAATAAAATAAATTTTGAGGAGAAAACGGAAGAAGAAAACTAGCTCGAGTATGAAAGCTCCCATATTCTATCCACTCCTTCGACATTTTTAATTATAGAAAGATATTCATAAATTCAAATCAGAGAAAAATGCTCTGCTTTTCAAAATTGACACTAGTTTTATTTTTGCTTGCTGTGACTAGAAACGAGAAAAATTTCATTTCTTGATTCATAACATCCAGCCTGAAAAGTATAAAAATTCTTGTACGAGTAGGGACGCGAAATGGAATTCTGGCTTGATTTTTGTGCATATGTTACGCGCGAAATTGCATTCTGGGTTGAAGTTAATGGTCCATTGTAATGAAGCTTCTACCATTTTCAATTCGATTAAGCAGACTTTCCATTTGTTCACAAAATCGCACCACGATCATATTGGTTACCCAAGAAATCGATAACTCAACACGATCGCCTCTCCCCCGCATTCTCCCATACAAACGCACACCGACGCACACACACACCTCTTTCCTTCATGATTAACCGCGTCGAGGACCGCCGGAAATGGAGTCCCGGTCGAAAGTTCCGGCGCGTATAACGTGTGTATACACATGCATATACGTCATCGGTATACCGGACGACATTATTTCACCGATCGCGCCGCCTGCGGTCGTCGGTGAAACTTCAACCGGTGGATTTTCAATGGACCGCTCTCATAAATTTTCCTCGATTCCACCCTTTCTAGCCCCCAGCCCCCAATCCCCCTCCTCATCTCGACCAACCATGACCAACTTTTTTTCCATTCTACGTAGAAAGGAAGCCGTGCGATCGAGCTTCTTTGAATACCTGCCGTTCTGCACGAATACTCACTGCCTCCTCCACCAACCCCTCGCAACACTTTGCTCACCATCCACCTGTCCTCTAACCCGTCTGCCTGCGTCCTTCTACAATTCTGTCATGGATATCGTGTGGATACAGTATCCATTCCTATCTCTTGTTCAGTACCAGTCTATCCTTCCGGAAACTCGATGAAGTAGAAATACACTTTTGAATGATTAAAAAACGCTAGAAGTCGAATGTGAAAAGCCACCTTTGTAAAAATAGAAGTTTATCACTTAAAAGCTAACTTTAGAGAGTTCCGTAAAGATTCCTGTCAATCTTCATTCCTTTGCGGGATTGAGAATTAGAGATCAGCCTATTTTAGAAGTTCCTTTCCAAGATCTCGTTCAGGTTCATTTTTCTAGATCCGCTAGAAGATCTTGTGCATAAAGTTGTATTAGGGGATCTCATAAAGGATCAGCATTTCCTCATTTTTAACAATTAACAAATTGAGGTCGACCTGAATTTAAGTTTTACTATTTAAAATTGTAATTTTTGCTACGAAAATTGCAAATCCTGTTTTTTCATTGCAAAAGTTACAATTTGAAATGGTAAAAGTTACTAAATTCCAGGAAAACTGCGTTCAGAGCGCATGTTAACTATTTTAAATGGTGAATTCAGCCATTTTCTTTTTTCCGTGTAAGTATTGCGAGTTAGCAAAAACCATTCATCAAAATTTCAGCATTATTTCAAGGTCTAATCGCAAAAGTATCAAAAGTAAATTAAATAACCCGGAATCTCGTTTATCATTGTGCAAAAACCTAGATCCTGGAATTATCGGTTTACGACTTGAAGGGAACATCGAGTTAGTTGGTGTTTATCAGTGAAACGTGAGCAGCTATCTTAATTAGCAACGTTAACTCCCTTCCGGGTTTACCTACATATATACATATACCCAGAAAGGTGACTACGAAAACATGCAAGGGTTGTGAATAAAATAAAATTTCTAATTTCCCAGCCACACTTTCCGTAAATATCTTTTCGTAAAAACCGAATTTGAATAATTTGGTTAATACACCCAGAAAACAGTTCGGTTGAATCAAATCAACAAACTTTAAATTTTGTGCATTTGTAATGAATACATTCTTTAACAGATTTTAAATCCTGAATTCATATAATTCAATTCAATAGTAAATCTAGCAAAATACACTTAACGATGTTTAAATCCCTACCCAGGTGGAAATTTCGACGTGGAAATTTGCGTAGAATTCCACGTGGATTAAGGAATTCCTCCTGGAATTATACCTGGAATTATACGTGTATTTCCTTGTTTTAAGGAAACCACATGGAATTCTACGTAGAGTATGTGTAGTTCATGGTGTAATAAATATAAATATAAATATAATATAAATAATATCTATGTGCTACTTAAAAAAACGTTTAGATACTATTTCCCAACGGGTATGGTTGATGGAATATAAAAGGCGTGGGGCAAATACCATGCCAACTAGATCATCGAGTTTTGCGTTTTAAGGTCGGTGGCCTGGATAAGAGGGCGGTTTAGTTTAGCGGGAAGGAAACACCTGTTCTCCAGTCGAACGATCGCGCCGCAATAATTACCTAACCTTCGGTTTTATAGAGCTCCTGCTCTTGCAATTGCTCTGTGTACAGAGGGCGACGAAACCAAGCCTCACCTGACCCAACTTATCGTTCAACTCACGGTTCCGTTCTGTTACGTTTCCTTTCTGCTTCCAATGCCATCTTCTGCATCGGCTCACTTGGTCTTTGATTAAAGAATAGGAAAAAAAAGACATGTTTCACGAAATGAGAAAAAAGTCCATAGGATAGAGAGAAATTTAAGGAATTAATAGTGAAGTTGTGTACTTTTGAGAGAAATAAGTTCACATTTTCATATTTTAACTGCTTTATTTTTCGCTCTACTAAGTTCAACATGAGTGCATTATTTTGTTGCATGTTAAGTGAATCAGGGTTTTCCGCTCGTTTAAAACTTGTAAGGAATGGGAAACCAAGGTTTATGGATCCAAAAACTTTGCAACATAATATTCAGCTGAAGCTCCTGTAACATTATGGAAGGATTTGATTAAATCTTGATAAGATATTAATAATGGTGCAATAATTGATGGCAAAATATACTTGAGTTTAAGTTTAAAACTCTTTAGCCAGTTTGTAAAGTTAAAAGCCCTGAGCTAGCTTGAATAAGTTTGAAAAAATGAAGATTATGGAAACTTAGCTCAACTTAGAAAACAATTCTACCACAAGAGAAGGAAGAAGGTATAAAAAAGGAGATGACAGTGACAGATAAAACAGGAATTATTATTCTATTAGCGGAAATCAGGTCATGACACGTGGGAGAAAATATTCGAATTTGAGTGAAAAGGTTATTGGCAAATTAATTGGCTACAGTAGGTAACCCTCTTGTCCGTAACAGGAAATTAGTAATTTGAGTGGAGCAGGTCAAGCACTTTACCATCCACGCATCTCGTCTGGGTTTTCGGGTAAAAAAGTGGCCGCTTCATTTCTAGATTTTGGCAATTGCAATTCCCAAACATGGGAGACTGGTTCGGCACACCGCGGTGCAAGTATGTGATGTTTTACCAAGAAGAGGGGAAAAGGTGGGGAAAATGAGGTGGAAAGGGTGGAGAAACAAGAAGTATCTCGAAGTACGTACCTACGTTCTTGTTGAAAGCTCGTCCCTTTCCAGCAAAAGCTATTAGCCGCTCTCATCGCGTCGGAAGGTCGAGAAGAGAAGGTGTTGGAGGGTTTCGTGCAAAAAAGTGTGGTCGAGAGTAATAGGGTTAATTATGTAGCATTCGCCTTCTCTCCTATGACTCAATTTGTTTCGAGTACTCGCTCCTGCTGCCGACGGACCAATTCATCATGTCTTCGAATCTCAACCTCCTGATCTTCCCTTCAAATTGAAATCAGATTTCTCACCCTGGATATTATATATATTATATACATATATAAACTATAATCCATTAACACTTTTATTAAGATATTTTTATATATTGGAACGCAGACTTTAATCTTTACTTCCAACAAACATTCGTCACATTTAGGACACCGTGAAATCTTCTTGTCTCTGCGAATTTATTTCCCAAGAGAAACTAGACAGGGGCGAGATTGGTAAGCAAGAAAGTTAGAAGTTCCAAAGTTCGTTGCGGCCTTTACTGTCGACCTTTGCACTTAAGAAATAAGTTTCACCTATTCTAGAGAAATTACTCGACAAGTCGCTTGTGATTTCCTATGTAAGTGTGAGGAATGAAAATTTGGCCCAAGTGTTCGCGTGCCGCTCATCCAGTGTCGTGACTCGAGGGATTGAAGGTCATTGAACTGCATTTTTCTGCTTCACCAGGTGTCAGGACACCTGTTCAAGTGACCCGCATTGTACAAAGACAAGATAACACAGATCACTATGTATTTATCACATTTGACCCTCTCAAGAAATTAATTTGATAAAGTACTGCTCCTATTCCTATTCCTATTCATAAGTGAACAAGTTTTAGACCGATAAAAAATAAATGCTTTAAAAATATCATCAGACACAGTTTTCAAGCAATAAATCGATATCTTCGGTAGGAAATATTTAGTAAGCAGTCGATGAATTGAATTCCAGGAGGGGAAATGCGATTATCATGGAATTTTATTCATTTTTAGTCCTTAACAAGATTATTTGGTGTTACGGTAGAATTAATCAGTGGGTAAAACGAATTACCGTAGAATAAAGTGTTACAGCGATTGTAAATCTTAAGAGAAAAGTTGACACTTTAGGATTTAATCTATAATTTTTTATTTTAATGTTGCAGTTTAATAAAATACCAAAAGAATCGGGAGAATAAAGACGATCTAAAAAATGATCGAATACCTGCGAAGTAAAGGTTCAAATTCGATGGAAACGGAAATATAAAGAGTGTAGATGAAACGCCAGGAATTTTTCCGCGTTATTACCTGCAGCACTCGTAATCTCGTAAATCGTGGTAGACGTGCAAGCTCTCCGACTTTTAGGATCGTCGAAATTAAATTTTCAGCCGTCCGTTCCGGCTTTTTCCTCCCGCGCAATTTTTCGAATTTCTTTATCCCATTTTCTCCACCAACTCTCTACTTACTGTGGTTGGCTGATATATACAAGATTACGCTCTCCAGTTACGTACATAAAATCTACTCATATGTACGTTAGGCTTTTCTCGTCTTTTCTTTAACAACTTTAACGCGATTCTCCACCCACTTTCTTTTGTTCGTTAGCTTCTTTGAAAATGAAGAGGAAAAAAACCCCAGCATTCAGGTACACCACTAATTGAATCAGTGATATACTTATAGCTGAAAATTAGCGAAATTTTGCTGATTCAGATTAGAAGAGATTAGAAGAGAATACATTGTAAAGATTAAGAAAATTAAAATCAATGAAACAGAATAATGAAAAGATCATCAAAGAGGTCGGGATAGACATTCAAGTGTCCGCAAATGATGTGTCACGGAAGTTGGTATACTTTTTTACCATAGAGTTTTTTCAGTCTCTTTGTTAAAGTGTCTGCGGTAGCACGACGCGGTTATTACCCATAGGCCGCAGACAGAAAAAGAGTATCCTCTGTCGCAGATTCTAAAGGGGCCATCCATAAACTACGTGGACAATTTTTCATCACTTTTTGACCCCCCTTCTTCTCTTGTGGACAGCTGTGGAATTTTGACGAAACCGTCCCCTTCCCCCTCACTCTGGCCACATGGACTTTTGATATTTTATGAAAATATAGGTATATTTTGGTAGAACGCTGTGCAAGCACGATATAAACAATTCGAATATATCTCGAGAGTATTTTGACTGATTTCAATATATTTTGCATCCTCCTTGTGGACAAGTGTGGAATTTTGCCATACCCTCTCTCTCCCTCGGAAAATGTACACGTGATATGAAGTTACAAATCTCTCTCAAATTTTACATTTACATTGTTTTTGGCCCGCCACATAAAGATTGGATGGAATCGGAACCACCACTTAGTCCAATCAAATATTTATCATCATTGCAATCGATTTTACGGTCGTTGTTACTTTTCACGATAGTATTTCCTGATATCGTTTTAGCGAGATTTAAATTTTAGAGCGGCAATTGTGGACGAAGAAAATATTTGAAGAGAGCAGTGTAACGTCCATCCGCTTGTTACACGAACCATCGATCCAGAAACCGCCCATGAATAATAACGTGCTTGGCTATAATTACTGAATTAGAAAACTCCTTTGACTATTACCGATAGAGAATAGAACAATCTTCATCAATTTTACAGCTCAATCAGGATACTAGTTTTCATATTTTTTTTATACGCTTTTTATGTAATGAGTGTGAATTTTATATTTCTAACGAATAATTTTTTGAGCGCAGACACGAATTACACAAAGAAAAGTAAAATGAGAGAGATCTATAGCACGTTTTTATTGCTTATGCGAAGTAAACTTTAAATTAAATTTAACGCTCGTGAAAGAGATAAAGTTTTCTTATTTAGATTGCTAATCAATTCGCAACTCTAAACTGGATGTACTTTCTGTAATAAACCTGAAATCTAAAACTATCTGAAATTTCTCCTTTATACCAAAGGATGAAGTTGGGATACATCTTGGATAAAATATGCGAAGCTTTTTTTCACTTCGAGGGCGCAATTAATTTTTATTCACTGCCTTTTAACTCGGAAACTCTCGTTGATGAGCAAACCTCTGAGCGACTCAGTTTTGTACAAAATTATCTGACGAGTGGTTCGTTCACTTAAATAGTGAAAAATATAATTTCAAATGAAAATCATATGCAAAATTGCCTTTGGGCTAACAATCACTGCACTATATTTTTTCTGCAGGAACATACATAAAATACATAAAAAATGCGTGAACCCTTATTGGTCAATAACATGTGACACGGGAAATTTAAAAAAAAAAGGAATCATCTCCGCGCTAGGCGCGTTCGGGCTCGTTTAAGTAAATAAATAATCTTCGTACATTACTTTCTTTTTGCTCGACCCTGTGAATAAGCCGTTATTTCCCAAGCGAAAATTTAAAATGCATTGCTTACTCGTAGGATGCATTTTAATGATTCGTTTTATGCATCTGCTAGATTTGAATCAGGATGAATATAAGAAGAACTTGCTAATTGCGACGCGATGAAAAAAATAAAATAAAAAGGTGTAGTCCGCGATAACGAAGCGAGGATGAAACGGAAGTGCTTTCTCTGTGATTATGTTCACTGACACTCGCCATAGTAATTTTCAGGATTCAGTTTCAAAAGCAGGAAGCTCATCTTGACCCTAGTCACGCATTAAAGACGGCGTCGTTTCGAGATAGAATCTCGAGACGATCGTGAGGAGTAAACGAACCTACCTATCCAACTACCAGTGCTATACCAATTCAGGGTCTTCTCAAGTCCTATAGAGCCGACTTCTAATTGCTCCACGTAGGTACCTACCTACAAACTCGGAATTAAATGAAACGACGAGGACGAAAGGGGACAAGTCGCGAAGCGCGCGATTCTCTTAGCCAGCGTACGTGATGCACATTGTACCAAGTCTCGCACAATGCAGCCGTTAGACCCAGATAGACCGTTAGAGAAGGTTGGAGAGTTGAAGCAGGGAATTCCGAGGGGAATTCACTAGGGAGAAAATTAGGGTGGTGGTAAAGCCTGGCTTGCATCAGGTACAATAACGTGGCAAGCTCTGTTATGCAAATTCGAACTTATTACATTCGGAGATGCCTAGAAACCACTTCCGGCGTAAATTTAATGCAGAAATTTCCAATCCTGGCCCAGATCGGTGATGAAACTTATGGCCCGACTGAGCCCGGACCCGAAAACCCAATTTCCGATCAAGGCCCTTTGATTCTCCCCAAAAAGATCTCGATTTTTATGTCGAAATATTTTCGCCTTTCGGTGCCAATCAATACTTTAATTATTGTGTGATCTGACGATATTGACATAAGGAAATTGTATATATATACAAAGTTTGTATGACTGATTAGAAAGAAGCAAAAATAAAGCAGAGTGACTTGTTTCTTTCTGATTAATTTTTCTTCTCGTAAGTTTATCGTCAGTACAAAGCTTTTTGCTTCAATTCGATCCATCAAATCCAGTGACGGGAATAGATGAACAACAGATGAAAGCATCACATAGGAAACGCGTTCAACAAAGTATACTTCTATCCTATAAACTCTTTATTAATATGGATTATAGTTGCTCTTCGCGAAAGTAGTTTGACAGTAACGTCAAGTGGTTGCTAGCTCGTTAGTTTAAGTGTTCATAATTGGAACTCTGTCAGTACATAGTGCACCAGGCCACGACTTCTTCCTCTTATCGTCAGCGAGGGACGTTTTTACTTTGTTGAAGTTAAATTAAGTGGATTTCAATTTGAATAATTGATTCAACTCGAGAGCAGTTTACTCGTTTGCTACTTTTGCATTTCATTGGTCAGGAACTCACAGAAATTGCACGTATAAATTTTTGCCAAGACGAAATTCAGTTTGATAGACATTTCCAAATTAAGTATAATTGTTCAATTTTCCTAATGAAAATCATACAGCTAAATTTATTATAAAGATAGTAAATTTACATTCAACGAGTAAATCCAACTAGAAAGCTTTGCTGACGTGATTCGCGAAGGAGTTTAACTTTTTAAAAGCTTTTAGTGGTCCGCACACTCACGCTGAATAAATACTTCAAGAGGCAGAAAGAAAAATAGTACATTTTTCTAGAATAAAATATTTACATTTTTAATAGTGAATAGTGTAAGATGTTTGACAAACAAAGATAAAGTTGTACAAGATGAAAGGTAATTTAGTTTATTCTTTTTCATCAGTTGTTTCTACTAACTTTGTTATCTTCTTCTAACTTTTTTTCCAATCTCTAATAATTTGTAGTTTCAGTTACTCAAGTAACTAGTGATTCAAGTAAAATAATTACAAAAGCGTGAGATGCCTTCATTGATATATTATTCCACTTTCAATAGATAAGAGGGTAACCTGCAAAACACATCGTTCCAAGATTACGTACCATCTGCGACACAATCTACATAAAATCTGCCTAAGTACATAGAAGGTCGATCGAACCTGGCTGAAGCTCACGACCCGTTATCTTTCCTCTTCGATAGATAGAAGAAAATTTGTGATCGTCTTGAGGCACTTAATTTAAAATAGTTTTCTTGCATCACAGTATATTTTACATTTCTTAAACATTAGTATACTTCAGACTTTACCATATAAAATGGAGAAAGAGTATAAAAATGCTTTGATCATAAAATAAGAAAATGATATATAATATACCAGAAATAGTTTTATACTCTTCTTATACTATTGTTAAAAATTTGTTTATTCGGAACACAGCAATGTATATCTTCTACATATCACTATAGTCACATAAAATAGATTGAATTTGCTAGAAGTGAATTCGCATTCCGTTTTTTATTATCTTCGTTTACGTCATGTCACCCATGCAGTCAGGTTATTTCTAGAACGTAACACAGAACACCACAACCTCCGGTTAGCTGTTTCTGGAACCGTCACTTTTTTCGATAACTACTGGCAATTTCCTTGAAACGTCCGACCTACGCCTGTCACGGGAAATTGCGTTTGGTGTCCCTTCGCCTTTCGTCTCAGAGGTCGTTAAAGAAAAACTTTCTTAAGAAGGTTCTTATCGGTTCTTCGAGGACTAGGTCACAAGTAATATTATTAGCTTTACGCACTTTACTTCGTTCTGGAAAACTATAATTAACAGCTAGATCGCAAAAGATTATTTTAAAAAAGCCAGTCGATAAATATAAATTTATTTGCCTTATTTTCAAGAAAGGATATTTCAAATAGTTATATATTTCACAATATCACTCTTCCTACAAATCGTTGCATGGAATAAATCAGATTTATACTCGTTTTTCACGAAAAGCATGAGTTTTGCTCTCATAAAGAAGAAATGAATTTGATGAATGGGGGGAGCGTCGAGGTAGAATAATTAAATTAAGTTAGAAGTTTGAAACCCGCCGGATGACAGAAAATATTCGGATTATGCTGCATTGAGGTAGAAATCGAGTGAGAGAAGAAGAAACTGAATTCACAAATCTACTGCAGCGTATCTATACACTCGCCTAATTTCGACATTTCGCATGAGGGAAATTCAACATTCGCATGTATGTAACATCAAAGCCTGCAGCAGTATGTACCACTAACGACCCTTTGTCCCGCAGCAACTGTTTTATGCAGTTAAGCTGATATCTGCAACTATGTATGTGCTGCAAATCTGTCAATGCGAACAGAAACCGAACAATAGAATTTCAGCAACAATTATCAGTTGCACATGCCTCCGATACATGTTTAATTATTTAAACAAATTTTTAATACATTCCAAGCTAAAAAAGCTTTGAAGGACTCTTCAAGTTATAAAACAATGTTTCAAGTTATAAAAAAATGTTTATTGGTCACAATATAACGGTTATATTGCAAGTGGGAAAAAAATGCCATTGTGAGGAAAAAGTCGCTTTGATTAAAAATGTTAGATATAGATAGCAATTTACATTTAAACATTCTGTAGACAACTGTACCTACAATTTAAAATCGATGTGCATATATCAGTCTTGGTTATCCCCTGACCTAAATCTCACTAGCTTCGGTTCGTCCTACATCACAGATTAAGCTCGACCCTCCCTGTCCTGATGTAAACCGAACAGCTCGCGCGTTTATAACCGCGCCCCCGACATCAATCCGAGCGAAAACCCGTTCTCATTCTCGCAAATGAGACCAGAAGTGACAATAGACGATTTGAACGCAAGGATGTGTTTTAGATTCAAGACAAATAATAAAAAAAAAAATTCTCATTGAGCTTTGATAATTATGTATCTTTTGGTATTTTTAGTTCAAATAATAGACGCATGCATTGGTGCCTTAAATGAGGATTAATATCGGTTCAGTCTACAATTTTGTACATTAATTGCCTCTTCTGTTTTTATAGGATGCAATAAAGTGGGGTTTGAAAATGATTTTCACTGACCTTGTTCATTAGAACTCTATACGTGAAAACGATCTGCACGTTTGAAATCTCGAAGTCAATTGATATCAATTCGTATTTTCTAATTAAAAGCCCGATGGAATCGCCCTATAGTAATATCATACATTTCGTGCAGAATCCAATCGCGTTAAAGTTACCACTACCAACCATAAATGGAGCTTCCTGCACGATGGGGTTATTCAAACATCCTTTGGCCAAATAGCTTCGGTTGTTCGCCTACATTTATCAGGGATCCTCAACTATTCAGGAACTTAGAAATTTAAAGCTGTTTTAATGAAACATTATGGATTCATATCTTGAGACTGAGATTACGTTCATTTTCCAAGTATTTCAAGTTTCGAGAAACTTTCGAATAAAACTTTCAACGTGCAAAGACTATCAATCATTCGAGTTATTTCATTGAATAAGAAGTCGATTCTGGAAAATGAATTCACATGACATTAATTACAATTCGAATTCACTTTTTCTAATGATATGTCACAATGTCAGGATCGTGCATCACTCTCCATGAAAGGCAAGATCGATAATGTCAAGTTCGCTAATTTATCATTTTTATGTCATTTATGTTCATCCTGCCTCAAGTCGTTTCTATTCATCGATATTTTAGCATATTAAAATTTAGCATCAACGTCGATGTCTTATACGATCGGCAGTTTCAAACCTCGTTGCTTCTTCCGCGGCTAGTAACGCTTATACATTTATGCCAGGGTCTTAGACGAAAAGCAAGGAGGGAGAAAAGAAAGCACCTCGGTCCGGTGTGTTGGCTCGTTTCGTTTTAACGATCCTCTCGGCACCCTAATCTTTTTTATCGTTCCATTAGAGCTCGACCATCGACTCGCGAAAAGCCTTTTTTCTTGAGTCTGATGCTCCACTTCCTCTCTCCTTTTACTATTTTTCATCACCTTTTCCTCCTTTCCTTCTCTTTAAAAATTACTCTTAAAATAAGCTGTTAAGATAAATAAATTTTTAAACCTCGTTTACTCTGAATCACTTCAAAATCTGGGTAATGGGAATTTACATATTATAGCATAAGTTTTACATATTATAGTTTCAAGTTTTTTTTTAACTAACCAACTTTCTACCAGTAAAAAGTAGCCAATTTTTAAAAATCCAAAAATAGCAAAAAGTACTTTTCAAAATTTACAGATTTAGAAAAATGACCCGGGCTATGCAGCACATAATCAATGTAATTTATTTCTAATGCGTGTCGCAACTAGAATTATTATTGGCACTGCAGCAATCCAGTAACAAAATGATCCAAGCCAATGGAGATTTCAGTAGGTAGCAGATCTGTGAAAGAATTTCAATTAGAGCTGACGTTGCTGCAGAGCAAGCCACATCGAGGTAAACAGTCGAACATAATTTAATCCGAGCCATTAGTCGACCAAAGCGGCGAGCCAGAGGTAATTCAAAAGCTCGTTTACTCACGCGGGAGACGATTCTGCCCAACTCGTATCGTGCCCAACCGAATCGAAGCAAACTGTGATAATGCCTAGGCCGGAAAATTCACTGTACAGAGTTCACCGAACGACCGAGGGATGTGATGATCGCACCCTAATCGAATTAAACTCCTGTCCATCCACAGGAATGTTTACGAGGATGGACTCGGATTTCCTGTTTTCGCGTTAATGGAAACTCGCTCCTAGTCTATTGAGGATATATCAGAGAAATATGTAAAATATTTAAATATCCCTTTAAAAAAAATATGTCATTTGAATGGAAAATAGGTCTCAAAACGTGAATAAATACTGAACCTAGCTGTGAATCCTATTTCGGTTGTTCCATTTTTAGGTAACTATATTTATATTTTTTTGTGCTCATTGCTTGAGCACTTTGCATCCTCATTATGATGGAGTTGCAAATGAATTTGCTTCCTCATAGAGGAAGCATTAACGATTTTCCTAAATATTAAAAATGTATAGTTCTTTTTTCTCGAAACAAATAATCTTTCGACCTCATCATTCATATTTTTTAATAAAATTTATTTATATTAGATTACTTAATCTTATACGATGGAAAAAACCCTTTACTTTCTTACATTAGCTTTGAATTTTGATTATTTGAGAAGTTATAGCCAATATATACCTTACAAATTTCATCAATTTATCTATAACTGTCTTTAAGTTAAGAGTGCGACAAAAAACGGCGACATCTATATACATACACACACACGTACACACATACATCCGGACAATTGATTAGAATGTTGTATTAGATATTTATCAAATGAGGAAAGTTTAATTAAACCATTTTAAAAATATTGGAAAATGTAACGACTACAAAGCTTCCTCTATGAAGATGCAAAAAAGGCGGGATCAAATACATATGGTAAATATAATACCTGCCCTGATAAGAATGTAAAAAAGGGAATATGAAAAGAAAACTGGTCCTCGAAAATAAATGTCTAAACTCCCTTTTTGCCCGCTGAGACTTGAATTGTCATGTCTACTTTTATTATTTCACTTTAAGCCTAGTAATATTTCCTACACTGGAGGAAAATCTGCTTAAGGGGTAGGATATGAGAGGTCGAATGCTAGCCTTTGCTGAAAAATACATAAGCTCGAAAAAGAGATCAGCAGCCATCCTTCCATTGTATTGTGTTGTCGTATTGTATTGTATGCAAACTACGTCGAATGACGAAAATGTGAACGTTGGATTTTCTGAAGCTGGACCGGATAATCTGCACAATCCTTTCCAAGGGTGTACCGTGCCGTCTTATACTGGTTCACATTCCGGTATAACTATTTCTTTGAGGAATAGAGGGATTGAAATTGTTTCTGTGTTCGACTAAGAAAGAATTCTCTTTACCATTTCTCTAGAGGTATGCATTATTTTTCCGTGTGTATTTCGAAAGGAAGCAATCAAAACTTTTTTCCTTTGATCACTCTATGTTTGTTTCAGGCAGAATCATTATTTTTCTTTGATATATTTTTACGATAATCAAAGTGTGTCCACTTTTTCATCTTCGAGCTTTTGATATTGTCATTACTTTAATATAAATAGACTCTCTCTCTCTTTCAGCAAACAAAAGCTTTCAAGTTTTTAATCACAGATAATATAACGAATTTTTCAGGATTTCAAGGAATTCTCTGAAATTAATGAAATTTTAAAAAATGTTAAGAGATTTCTTGGAATCTTTAAGATTCTTGATTGATTGGATTTAACGACACTTTATCTGATCCAGGCAACTTTGAAAAGTCCTTGAATTTTGTTTTTGTTATTGAACCGATTGGATTTCGCCATTTATTTATTTAATTTGTATACTCTTTATTAATTGAAACCTTTCTTCGAAATCCGTCCTATCTAACCACATATATATAAAAACACTCCATGGTGATGCGTATTTCTAGCCAATAACGATTCCTATCTATCTCATGGTTTATTGGCAATGAAATTATAGCTGGGAAGAAGGGAGAGGATGAGGATAAGGAGGACCGGTGCGGCGAATTCGCGTAAGTAAATCTTGGACCTGGATTTACGAGGCTCCATGAGACCGACTCGATCGATAAGGTCGTTCTATTAATCTCGATCGTTTATTCCGAGTTTATCGCCGTCCACAACGTACCCTCTGCTTTAAGATCCTGAGCGGTCTAGAACTCTATAAGGACTGGCCAAAGCAGACACACACAATCTTACACGTATACAGAATTATAGTACAGGGTGAATGGGTAGCTTGTGTACTATATAGCTTTAGAAGTATACCAAGTGGACATCTTGCGTTCTTAGATACATAATGGCTGATGAAGAAGCTTTTGCAGATGGAGCTAGGCTTTACTTGGCTTAGTCCGCCAGAAGAATTCGGCAAAATTTTATTCCGCATTTTATACTCCCCGAGATTACCAAGAAAAGAAAGGAAGATGTTAGTTGGTCACGTCAGAAATTATTTTTTTCCCCAATTTTATAATTCTAAAGTCTTCTTCCGTTCTATCATAGCTTCTTACCTTCTTCTCGCTTTCGTCGAGTGAAAGCTGCTTGAATTATTTTTTAAGATAAAAATTTCGTTCAACTTTTAACGGATTTATGTATAACTCAAAAGGACAAGTTTTTTAAAACTGATTTGATTAAACTAGGGTTGGTAATTTAATTTCAATCATTTTTGGGTTGCAGATGAGTGGAAAAAGGACTCGGAGTTTCAAATGCGCCGTCCATCATCGAGATCGGGAGGTTTCTTCAGAAAACGACTTCCATCTGCTCATTCACGAACCACCTCTATTTCACAAGTAAGTCTCACGAACGTAAAGAAAGTAATTTTATTTTTTAAGATAAACCACAATTAAACTGGATTTGAACTGATAAAAAGTAATGATCGCAAGGATTTTTAGTATAGAATTATATTTCCGAGTACGCAATGCGATTCGTTACCTGCTGAATTCTTAAAGAATCGCACTTCCGTTTCTATGAATGGAAAAAATGTCTTTTACCTTCCTGGTTTCCCTTGCGTGTCTTTCTTTGGTAGCACGCTATACCGGTAATGCGTATAATCGTGAACCGAGACCAAAGAACCGGAGCATATATATGTACTCAAATTCTATGAGAAAGACTGACTTGCACATTGCTTAACGTCTTCAATTAGTCGAAGAAAGACTAAAATAACAGCATGATTTCGTGTATGTGCTGGCATGAGACAATCTGCATTCTACAAACTCTATAAACAAAAGCTTCTAGTCTCTAAGCCTAAAGAATTATGAAAGTATCACGTGACTAACTGACGTTATAAACTATTGTGACAGTTTTATGAGAATAAGAGACAGATTTGTGAGGATAATACACGCAGGCAGCAATTTTCAAATGATATATATATATATAGATATATACACGCTATATATTAATTCTAGATCTTGTATTATAAATACAGGTCACAAACGAAGTCAGATGGAAAAGATTGTCATTGACACGAGAGCTTGTAACTTGTACTTAATTACGGTTTTCTGCGTTATAAGTAAATTTATTCATGAAATTAATACCGTATCCTCTACTTTCGGACAAAAGGACATTATTTATAACATAAATTACGACCTGTCTAGAAATTGTTGACATTACAAAGATAAATACACAATCAGTGCGCAGAGTAATTGCTTATGAATTTTGATAAGAGAATAGTCCCAATAACACCTATGAGTTCTAAGTTTTATATTTTTCTGAGACTAACTGCAATGGCCTGAGTAAAAGAAATATAATAAGTCTGCTTTCTCGAGCGGATTCTCGTCCGTAGATTGCCCAGACTCCCTGATGGCAGCCCTAAAACGTGAAACGCATTTTCAAACATCTTCTGGTGTAATCTACTCTAGAGAGAAAAAGCGGAAAGAAAGAGGAAGAATTATAATTGGACACATCCCGCTTCCCAGATCTTGTAATTCCGAAAAGGAACGATATCTTCCATTTCGATGGCTTGCCCTCATATAATCATATCGTACTATATTTATATATATATATTATATATATTAATAGAAAAAATTTACCCGACGTTACCCGGGCAATACCAAATTTCAAAAATTTTGAATTATACAAACATTCAGCTTTATATATTTTATATAAATAAACAGAACATGAGCTTTGTTCTTATACTTTCAGTATACTAGAAAAAGATTCTATAAAAAGTATAGAACTCTCTTGAAAAAAAATAAACAACTCCATATAATCTTAGATTTAAAATTAACTAAACCTCATGTATTATCGGAAATATTTTAAAGTCTCTAGTTAAACTTTTAGTTGAAATTTATAGGATTTGAGGTGATTTGAAGAGGAGTTGAGGATTTCAGATAAGCTTAAAGATTTAAGCTGGATATAAATCAAAAGTTCGTTGAAAAGCAGCGAGCAATATAGAGAGAAGTTTGACTTATAAACTTGACTTAAAATCAGATTATTTAACTTTACTTTCATAAAAGTTTCATTTGGTTAGTACATGAAATAGTGTTGATCACTCAAATTTTTAATGTACATATATCTGATTCAAGATTTAAAGGGGTTCCAAAATATTTTAAGAGGTTTCAAAAAACTTTTAAGCATTTTATTAGAGTTTTAAATAGGATTTTAAGGTATTTCAATGATTTTAACAGACTTCAAGTGTTCAAAAAATTTCATAAGGCAGAAGATTTCAAAAGTGATCCTCTCGTATTATCTAAAATTTATAAATAAAAAATGAGGATCCAAAAACCTATCGTTAGGTCTTGCGAAAGGAGAATGAGTGGGTGGTTTGGGAGAGAAGTGAGGGGAGTTGAAGAAGCTCGCTTTTTATTATTCAACCGGAATATACGTATAGAGAAAGACGACGTCGCTCTTTTCGTGTTTCTGCTCTGCATTTTATGCTGCGCACTGTTGAACCTTACAGACAAACGTGGATATGTGCATCGTACATGGTACTCGCACATTGTATACGTATATACGCGACGTGTAAGACCATCATCGTCTTCCTGCTTCTCTTTAGAAGAGAAAAAAGACGGACAGTCGAATTGCCCTCGTGGCTCTGGAAAAATGATCCCTGCGAGTTCGCATTCCTGCATAACGGTTCTTACAAAATATAATAATCAAAAATGTCGAATGTCAGCCAAAAAAGGCCTCCCGAAACGATTTCAAATCTTAAATTTAATTATTCTTCGTCGTTTCTAAGCTACAGATAAAAAACTTAAGTATAAACTAAACAGTGACTGAAGTTCCAGAAACTTTAGTTTTAATAATTCAGAAATATGAATTATTGAAAAAAGTGCAGTATTAATCACACTTAGCATTTATTTAATTATATAATGAAAACAATCGAATCTCTTTAATTTTTTTTTCATATTTGGGCTACCAAGTTGGGCGCCCAATTAGTATGGGCTAATCTGGGCACATTTCCACACGGGTAATTTATATTCTCCTAATGTTTATGTGTTTATTTAAATATACTTATATAAGTTTGAGAATGTAGGCTGCATTTATAAATGTTTTATCGATTTCATCCTAGTTTTTATGAATAAGGCATGCTGGAGGGAAGTTTTGAAAAAGGAAGTAGAGCAGCTGGTGTAATACGTGTCCAGACTTAGGATTATGGATTTAAATTACAAATATTCCTTTTTAGTTATAAAGTATGAAGGTGACAAGATTACTTTTACAAATTTTCCACTAAATTTTCCAAATAATCGTACGCGATCGTCATGAGAAAAGCTGGAGTGATAGAAAACTTCACCGACTTCACCTGTGCTTCCATTCACACCTTGTGCTAGATAAGTAGAAGATAGGCAGCTGAGTTTGTGATGTCTTCACACACACCTAATGCTGCAGTCATGCATGCTGCAGTACCTGCTTGGAATATCGTCCTGCCATATTTTCCCGCCCCCGTAGCAGTTGACAAGAGACGATATTTTATTTGCAAAGACGAGGTGGCTGCAGGTGGCGCAGCTCTCTTATCTTGTGTGCTCAGGAATTTCGACGGAGCCCGTCTAGAGAAGGGAAGAGACCGCCCTCTTTCGAGCCCATCTTTCACTCTGTATCTTCCTGTCTCTCCTTATCACATTTACTTTTATTCCTCTCTCACTCCCCATCGTTTTCTCTGCAGATACAATGAATTATTTATAAATCGTAATAGAGGCATTGTAAAATGTAGAAGACCCAACAACTGTGAAAAGGGGTTTGAGATGAAATCACTTTCATTTTTCAAGATCCGTGTAAGCAAAATCGAAAGCAAAATCCGAGGCAAAATCTGTGTTCTTCTGCTGAATCGAAAGTTTTTGATGAAGAGGGTTTTACTTCAGTAAGGTCAATTGAGGGCATTGATTCACCAGATGAGTTATTGATATTTAATGCAAGGTATATTGAGGTTTCCTGAAAAAAATTTATGGAATCTATATAGCTAGTATAATGTAAATAGAAAATACAGAAAATAATTTTGTCGGGGGTTTTGTAAAGAAGTTTCGTTGAAAACACAATGTATTCAACGCCACACAGTTAATTATCGCATATTTTTCTCTCATTGTTTTACGAAAGCGAAAGAAGATATGACAAGAGCACCCTCGCCTGAACTCATATTCAGTGTACAAATGCAAATTTCTAAATCTACTTATGTAAATTCAACATGGTGGTTCTGAAATAAAATGGAGAATCCCTCCTAGGTTTCCTCTTCGGTTAAAATTCTAAAGGGTAAACTTAAACATCTTAACAATTATTCTTGCTCAGCAAGGAAATTTCGAAATACGTCATAATAATTCGTTCTTGAAAATTCATTTCAAGAAGATAATAAATAATGAGAGAATAATATAACTCTTAACCGAATCACTTTCGCTTTTCGCTCGGTTAAATACACCGCTTTTCTTCTTTGTTTTAGTAAATTATGCTTCTTTAAAGAGTGGGGGGTCTTTAACAAAATATTATAATGGTTTTCCTAACAGTGTTTTATTATTATCTTTTTTTTTTGTTACAAGCCTCTGACGTAAGCACATTTGCCGACAATACCAGCCTCTGAGAGTGTTGGAAATTTGTTGGGTCTGCAATTTTCGGTACAATATACCTTGGTAACATCGGGGTAGTTTTGTTATAACGACGGCCGGGCACTCCCTAGTATAATGGAAGCCTTGGTGGGTGGGGTTGGTTGGTGTCCACTTTGTCGCAAGCCTTCCTCACAAACAAAGCATTATATTCTGTTGCGTTGCTCATTGTGACGGTCACGTTGCTTCAAAAGGTCTCCACAACACGTAGGTCACTGGAATGTCAAAGAAGTTTCGTCCAAATACGAGACTAATATGAACAACCCCTAAACCTATACGTAGACGTAAATAATTGTGTATGTGTAACCACGATTTTGCTGACTGGAACGCTACATTTTTTACCTCCCTGTATTCTTTACCTTCCACACCTTGAATGTCACCTTTCTTTCGTTTAAACGAGCCCCAAAGCGTTTCACCTTTTCATACAAACATTTAAAAAAGCTCCTCTGTAGGATTCAATGACAATTCCCAACATTTTCATGGATTCACTAGAACTTGTATTTACGATCTTTATTCAATTTTAAAAGTGGGTCATGTAACCCAATATCGATATTTTAGATATCATGAGTTAAAAATTTGAGAAAAAAAAAATGTTGGCTGTGTTTCATGTGACCCAATATGGCTTTAAATAAAGAGTGCTCTGATTATGTGTGTAGGTTTTAACTTTAAATTATATTATTCGACTCGATTTTCTCGTTTAAAAATTCACCGTCATTGCGGTCCAGCGGGATTGTAAATTTTCAGGTGAAAGGTGTTTTTACAAACTATTTTTACATTAACAAAAAAAGTGTTGTGCAGCGTTTGCCTCATAAATATTTCATATTTTTCACTCTGCCTGAGGGCGGACCTTGGCGCTTTTGGTGCAAGGTTTTGGTACAATCAGGGTGAAACCTGTCTGGAATAAATTTTATTTTCACCTTCTTCGAGAAAATAAAGTAGTACGTGCTAGTATCAATGAAGAGCTAGATTTTCCGGTAAATAACCATATACTTACCTGGACAACACGATTTCTTCGACAAAAACTCCCGCCTGAAAGTTAATAGAGGGCACAATAGCCAGCTTCATGCCATATTAGGGTATTCATCTATTCTCTATTTCTATTGGGACATTGGATCGCGGACCCCAAAATCGCACACCTGGACCAATCCCAACATCCTAACTAAACCTCACTTCTTGACAGGTACAAACTTGAATTTGTTACCGGCTCTTTCACCTAATTCTTTATAACTGCTAACCTTTCAAAGGTAGCAACAGTGTCATCTTTCTTCGTTTTTAAAATGGGATAGCTACTAGCTCTGCTTTTTGCTCTTTAAAGTTTTAACTTCGCTTCTGTATAGCTGAAAATGTTGATAAATAAATCAATGAATAAATCATTTATTAATATGTTAATTTTTAAATTAAAAATATTGAATTAGTTTGTCTTTTGTTTTTATTGTTTTAAATACAGTTTCTAATTTCAAACCTATTTCGTGAGCACAAACATTTTTTTTGTTCTATTAATAATAATAAATGGGATCGTAGGATACGGGGTTTAAAAACGAATAAACAGAGGTAATTTAAATATTTATTTATTACCACATTACTTTTAATTATTTTTTTAACAAAATCATTCCATGTATTTTTTGAACGTCTGTTGCAAAGAAACATACTTAAATTAATCAATTTACTCTCCTATCTTAGTCTACAATCTATACATTTTCACAAATAAAAACTGACAATTGAGAGAAAAATGTGTTGAAAAATTAATATCAAGTGTAAAATTCATAAATTATCATTTATAATTTTCTATAAGATAAATTCAAATACATTTTTAAGTAAACCATAATAGATACAATAAGTCAAAATTAAGATGTAACCAAATTCTCTTTTTGTCTTACACAAAACACAAATTTACTGAGACTTATACGCTCGTAATTTTATGATGCCTTATATGTATACAGTTATAAACGAGATCAATACTTTCAACATTCCAACATTTCTCTCTCATACATTTTTGAGACTTGAAATAACCAAGAAAATAATTTTAAGCCACAAGTATAGGGAATAATATAAGATGAAATAAAATTCAGTCAGACGACGCTCTTCTTTTTTTGAATTTATTGAATACTAAGAATATCTGAGAAGACATTCCCAGAGACAGCCCCAGTTGAAAAGTTAAATCCAGCGTGACAAAAATATTTACGTCTAAGAACGGATACAAAATTATCGAATAATCGTAACACCCAATAAATAAGAATCTATTAATTGGTTTTCTCAAGGCTGTAGTAATAGTAGAAGTAGTAGTTCAAATATGTATAAACCTAAACGAAAATATCAAAACTTATTTTTCTCAGAACACATCTTCCAAAGAATTCTTCTAAATCATCGTATAACATATCGCTATAAATAATAATTCACTCGCTATAACTCTTCAATCTTCAAACTAAAAATAAAGAAAATGAATGAGGTTCTAAATTACGTTATTTTTGGATACATTCGAATTTATTTCTATAAGACTCTAAAAATAATCAGCATAATTATCCTTTACGTTAAAAAACAAATACCTCCTTTCCCCTATAATTTTATTTTCACCTAATTCCAATTCAATGAAATAGAAATAAAAATTGTAATGTAAATTGCTTCATTTAACGTTCCGAACTCGAAACAATTTTCTATCACACATTCTCCTCTGTAAAATATTCGTTAAAAAATGATTCGCAGTTTTCTCTCCAGTTCTTAAAACGGAATCGTACACCTACACCAAAACTCATTGTCAATTCAGCACACTCATATTCCTTATTCAACTCATTCAATAAAAACTTATTTCACACTCGTCAAAAACATACTCCGCTCAATATCATTGACCCCAAACAAGTAGATGAAGGCAGTCCACCTCTGATCTTCAGATCGAAACGTCCGCGAAACAAAAACAAAAACTCACTTGTAACGAAACAAAACTTTCTGGAACAGAAAACAAAATACCGACTGGGAATTCGCATTGTCACTTGGCCGCGTTTGTTTCTGAATGAAAAAAAATTCTATAATTGAGTGGGTGCCTTCTTTGCGTTGGCGATCAAGAATCGAGACCGAGAAATAAAAAAATATCAAACACGAGAACCATACCACTCAGTGGCTCGCGGCGGAATGCTGATCGTCCTTCGATGTCCTCGTCGTCGGCGCGAAGGCGCACGTGCTGCGATTGGTGTTCGCGACCCCCCACACGGCCTTGCCCCTGGCGCGGACCAATCATCGGCGTTGCGTTCTCCCCTCCATCGCGAGCGCGTGTACACCCCCGCTGGCTCGTGGCTGAGCCAAGGTTCAGTCTCAGTCACTCAGTCACCAGTAAGCCTGTGGCGCCATACGAGGCAGGACTTGAGAATATCGCTTACTCGTACGAGCGATCGCGGTACCCGATGCACGCTCGTGTCAAATTCGAGTGTCGATTCGCGAATATCGTGACACTCGTCTTGTCTTTCCGGGCACGCGCGTGTGTTAGCCTCGGGTCACGCAGGCTTCTCGAGACAACGCGAGACAATCAAAAATCAAGAATACACTATTACAATTTCATTGAAAGTGTGAAGAGTGACCGCGGCACGTGTCTTTCGTGCAACGAGTGATCAGTTTTCAAGTGAGTGCAACGAGAGACAATGTGTGTGACCACTCCGCTCAGCGCTTCCAAAATACTCAAAGATAAACGTGCGGTCAGGACTATTACGACCAGCACACAGGTGCAGGGAATACCTACCGCCAGTAATGGATTGAACACGAGGCCCCAGCACATGTAAATATTTTAATATTATAATTAGACTATCACTGGTTATACCACAAATTTCGGCACGTATAGCGGAATCTACTTAAGAGCTATTATTTTGGTATCGAAATTTCGGTACGAATAATATTTGTGTATTTAGGCACTGCGTAATGAGAATCGTTTACACATTTGAAAAGAGACTTGATCTCGTCGTGAGATTTCGAATAATCTCATTTAGCCTACGCGATTTCGTGATCACGACCACGTGTCCCAACGACCCCGTCGCGTCGCTCGAGATTGTTTACGCGCGGAAACATATATACATATTCATTCTATTCGGTGCGTGGTTTCGTTTTTCTTGGTTTCCCACCTTTTTCCAGGCAGGTTTTTACTCCTTGAGCTTAATTGAGAATTAATGGGGAAATGAGCAGGATTAATGGCGAATGATTAAAGAGCGTGGTTCAGGTTACGTGCGAATGTAAATCTTATAATGATTTACATAATCGTGGTAGATAATCAGTGGAAGGACGTAAATAAACGGTATCGTTAGATCGAGGGAGTTTAATAGCACCAGACAACGTCGTTTACTCACCGCTTTTTTTTTTTATTAAGGGCATGCATGTATCGCGTAGTTCTCTACGTTACCGGCATTTTTCTCTGTAAACTTACTCTTGTTTTAGATAAGATATCGAGTTGAAAATTTGTGAAATTAATGAAGAAATACTGAGATACGTTTATCTGCAGTCCTAAATATCAGAAAAAATTATATTATGTCTACTTATTTGTACTATAATTATCTCGGTAATTATATGACCCTGAAATTCGTTGACACCGAGTAGCGTTGTCTCAGTATATTCTTCATAAATCAAAAAATTTCAGGGCCCTATTATTATAATTGCATAAACAAATTGGAGGAATGTAATTATTTGCTCGGCAGATGACTTGTAACATGATAAAGTACTATATACCCTTAAAAATTAAAGTTGTTACATATTTTGTGTCTAATTATAAAGAACTCAATTTTTCGGTTTCTATCGGATCAAAGTTATCAGCGTTTACCTTAATATTATTATAAACATTTTTACTGGAAAATCACCCTGAATAATTAAATTAAACATGAACTGTATTTTAAAACTAGATTTTTCTTTCAAAATTGACAAGAATTAATAATTTTGTAAATGAATTATACCTAAATTTAAAAATCACAAATTTTCATGAGTTAAATGTCGGCATAAAATTATAAGTAGTAATGAAGTAGCAATTTCTTTAAAATCCCGTTTTTCTTTCAACCAAGAAATCGCCCACGATTTGCATCGAGTAAAATGACTGAACGCTTGATTTTTTTTATTTATAGCTTAAAGACAGTTATTTTTATTTAGTATATCAATAGACATATAAAATACCACCTATACCTCTATAATTTTTTTTTAAATATTCAAAAACTGGGAAATCTTTTTACAAAATAAGGGGGTTGAGACTTAAAAAGATAAATTATAGTTCTGAATCAAGACTCGAAGATTTGATATTGTCATAATTTTTGATAAATTGAATAAAATTATTAAACGAAAAAAATTGAAGTCTTGCATGTTGTATGATATTCTTAAGAAAACATTAAATGTGGAACTGGAAGTAATCTCGAAATAAACGACATGCATAAACTCCATAAACTTAATCCAGGAATTCGATAAATGCACAAATTCCAACAACTTATTTATGCATCAAGCGCAGCTGAGTAGCTGCATTCAGGTTGATGTGTCATTAAGATTGTCAGTAAATGTTTAATCTGCGGTCACAATGGGGTTTGGCTCTGGCAGTCGAGCTTCGTTTTGCGGTTGTGGTATTGAGGATTAGCGGCAAAACACAACTTTTTTGGGTAACCTGGGGGCATAATGAATCGTAATTATTTCGTAGGCCGACAGAAAAATCGCACAATGCGGTATTACCGCCTGACCTTCTAAATTTAATTGACATTAAATCTATTTTCAACACGTACTCATTTCTCGGCCTTCAATTAAGATCGATTATTGTAGGTCAAAGAGATTTTAAAATTTCTATTTATCACTTAATTTTTTATTTCTAAATACACAGGAATTAATTTTAAGAGGAATTTTTTGGTCAGGGATTTTTTTAATATATTAAATTAAAGTTTCAGATTATATGATGAAAAAGATTTCGAACTGTTTTTATTTCCAAAATTATAATCACTGTTTCTAGTTTAAAATGCAATCAATACAAAAGTTCGTTCATTTGATCGTTTAGAATTTCAGCCACATCAATTTTCAATAAATTTCAGGGATTTTTAGTCTCTTATACAAAATTTCATAGTATTTAAAGGGGAAAAAAATTGGTTAAGGAAAACTCGGAGAAATTTAATAAATGAAGTGTAATAGTGGTCACCCTGTTTAAAGTTTTAGCACAAATTTGAATTTTTGAATTGAAGGTGACAACACTGTTATATCGTCAATTAGACTTTACGGCGACGAGGCGTTTACCAACTCCAGTCTCTGAATATACAAGAGAAGTTGGGTTAGAGAAGCTCCGAGCTCGATTAAGGATGGAGGAGCGAATTTGAGCCGAGGGTAATCCCGCTGGCTTTCCGTCGGATCGAAACGCGGATTAGTCTGCCGGAGAAATGGTGTTAAACAACGCAACCGAAATCCTATTTGAGAATTATCTCCCGCGAGTAGTTAGTTAGATAGTCTACTTTGTAAATTCAACAAAAGCCTATCACAATATTAGATATCTGCAGTTTTGCGACACCTCATCTCCTCCCTGGAGATTTAAAATCTTTCATCTGCTTTCATCAGCATTATATTCTTATGACAAAAATACATTTTCCAGATTTAATGGATCCTTAAACCACATCTGCTGCTAAAGCTTTCCGAATTTTAAATCTGGTTTTATATTCTGCGACCTATAAATCTGTAAACGTTTAACTACTCAGTGTAAAAAATCGGTCGGGATATTTGATTTCATGAGTTGTAAAACCACCTTAAAATAGGGGACCAATCAATGTGGTACGAGATTGCATTAGGTTTCATTGGAGTAGTAAATCCGTGCATGCTATAACTTGGACCGTGACTGTAGGGCGAGTGAATAGGATGAGTAAAGTCCACCGAGTTGAATCTCGTCTTGGACTTGTGAGAAACTTCTGCTGCTTCACCTTCGGCAGCAGCTTGCCAGTCCCTTGAAGAGCGCTTAGAAATCCGAAGGGGGTTACTTGAACGGCACACACCAATCTACCATGAAGCTTGCCCAGTGCTCGTTAGCAGCCGTAATTGTCACTTGTTAGGTGCCAAGTTGTCCTCCTTCTCATCCCACTCCCACCCTATTTCTTTCAAATGTTTTTTTACCAACCACAACTGACTTAAACAATCGCTGAACACACTCTATGAACTCCCGCTTAATTCCTTTCTTCAGTTTATCTTTACTTTTCGAGTTCCCTTGTTTGATCAAAATATCTTGAGTCACAGATCGTTTTTAGATAACACTCCGCTGATTGATTTTCACACTTTTTATTGCCTTTCGCTATATAACTGCAAATTCTATGAAAGTAATTGCCTTCGTTGAGTATTTTAGCAACTCCATTACTCTTGAAAAAAAATTAATAGCGTAAAAGATATGACTCCCATAAAAAATACATTATTCGGAAAAAATAAAATACTTTTATTCTAAAAGCCATCGACATATAAATAACAATAGGAAAAACGATTCTAAAAATGAAAAATTTTAGATCCACCAGGTCATGATATTTCTGAATATTGCAGGACTAAATCTCGATAATCGCGATTTAAAAATCATTATTATGGAAAGTTTATTCGCGAACCGTGAAGAGCAATATCGATTAATATCCAATATTCGTGTTTATAAAAGTGTTTTTGTTTGTACTATAAAACTCTAGTGAAATATGCATCTCTCATATTTGCCCTTTTTTTTTTCTTCGTATTTTGATTTTAATTTAAAAAAATGAAATATGTCGAATATTCGAAAAATTGTTTTGCTCGATAGTGAGAATCTTTTGATTTTTCATGCAATTACTTCATTTCCGTGTTTCGAGTTTTTTCGTTGTGACATTATTTTTCACATCCCGTGCATCAAGCGGATAATTAAATACTGGAAGCTTAATGCTCTACGTTACTGGCCAAATTATTGGCCCGATTAGCTATCAGATCATCGAAGCCCAGGGCAAACAAAAGACCGAGCTGGAACGAAGCGCTGTCCGATTTATTCGACGCTTTTCGCCAACGTTCCTGGGATTAAATGAAAATTTCCACGCTCTGTTCTCCACTTTGCAGACCGTAATTTTGCACAGACTACTACTGCTCTCAATGGGGGATTTACCCTTTTACATCAGCAGTCTGCACTTATTTTTAAAGAATTAACTTTTTTGTTTAAAAGATTTACCGAAACTGAATTGCACGAGTCAAAATCGCTTTCCGCCAACACTCACACGATACTTTTTGTCTCAATCACTCTTGAAAGTGTAAAGCTGGTTGAAAGTATTAGTTTAAATATAATTACTAATTTAACTTAAATTAGAATTTATTAATTCTATTTGATTGAAAATCTACAAAAAGTTACATTCTTTGTTTTTGAAAAAAAATGCGCTCATATATATTTCTCGAAGATATGCATTTTAGCCACTTATCCACTTCAAGAAATGATATACTCATATATATAATATATATGTATATATAGATATACGATCCGATGAAACAGTAGGCAAGCGGCGAAAGAAACTTGAAATAAAGTTTCGTATTTTCTTCTTGGGGACTTCTCCTCTAACCGAGTCGCGACCAAGTAAAATACCTAACAATTCCTCTGGTAAGTAAATACGAGGGACGGTTATATTAAATTTGTGAATTCGTAAGCACGTCGGGAAGCGTCGCGCATTTTCTCGTTCTTCCTGCTTATCGTTGCTGCAAATATAAAATGGAGGAAGTTTTTCAGAAAATTATTACTGAACTTTTTCAAGGACCCAAATAGTAAATGCAGAAGCAAATGCCCAAATGTGAATAACTATCTGAACTACTTGTTTATAATTATGTTCATCTTCTTTATGAGGTTACGAGCATTTTTTCTCGCTCACATTAACATTCCAGAAATCCAGTAAAATTAACAGGTAATAAATTTGACGAAGGTTTGACAAAATAGGTCATTTATTACGTTAAGATAGAAACTGGAAACACATTGGTAATTGATTGGAAACTCAACGTGCGAGTTGGTACTTACCTGATTGCAAGAAAGAAAGACAGAAAGAGAAAAAGAGAGAATTACGATAAAGCAGCTTCGATTCTAGCTGCTTTATAAATTCTGAAAGTCAAGGAATGATGGTAAAGGAAATCCTGAAGAATGTCAGGGACATCATTTCGTTAAAACCAAAGATGAGTGGCTCTTTCTTTTAAAAGAATTTAAGGGATTTCAATCAATTTCAGAGATCTCAAGCAATTTTAAGAGAGTTTATTTTTCAGTGAGATAGGTGTATTTTTTGAACAGTTGAAAAAAGATTGGATTTTAATATGTAGATGCATGAAGGACTGTTCAGTACAAATAAGACAAATTCGGGGCGTTAAATTCTGGTGGAAGTCCGTCACTAGGGAATCTGGTGTGAGAGGGTGCATTCAACACTCTAACACTCAAATCACCCGGGGTTGGATAATGTCGACTATAGGGTAGATGCTAGCGATGATGTACGATCGTATGGTAAACCACGTCCGCCTTGTATGCCCACTACCCCTTTACCGTAATCCATACTAATTGACGGTGGACAAAGCTTCGGTTATACCAAACTGCACCTGGGTCTGTCCAATCGTAAATGCTCTATGGCGATGATTTAATTTAAATCATTCGATACGTTTTTACTCAAAATGTAATGCTTCTAATTACACTATCACCTAGGATATAAAATAAGCTTTAAATGCAAATAAAAGATCATTTCTTTCTTATCAGATTCCAGTTTTACATTCCAAAAGGCACTGAAAAGGTACTTTTTCACAAATGGTACTTTTTTAATAGTTTAAATCATTTAAATTGCGCCAGTGTGTGGAAAAGATTAAATAGAAACACCTCCAGTTCTCTATAAAAATTATTCGTTTCTTGATAGTCAAAAAAGCAAGGAAGATTACAAAAATAAGATAAGGAAAATCCCTAATGCATTCTCCTTCATCTTCTTCTGACAACTTCATTTATTCCGCCGTCGTTTGAAAGCCTGAATTTAATTTTCTCTCAGTCGATTACATTACACTCGAAGCTCGACAAAAATTCGTAATACTTGACCTACATATATGGCAATAATTGATAAAGTGAATTCTATATAAGATACTGGACATAGATCGTGATTCAAAGGTAAACATTTTAAAGATTCCAAATGATATGTTTTAATATTCTTGTAAATTTGATTTTTTTTTATACACTTCAGCAATTTTCCAATTTGTACTTAATGAGAAGCGCTCAACGAATCTGCAAACCCTTCAACGTCAATAATAATCAATCAAGCATTAGGTTCAATTTCGCGTTTGAAATCGGGCCAAATTATTAAACAAGTAATTCAATAAAGGGAAAAAGCAGTATTCGCACGTCACAGTACGTCAATCTCTTTTAAGTGTTTAAAAATATTCTATGTATAGATTTAAAACAGTTTACGATCTATTTATAGAACGTTTTCGTCCAATTTATCAAAATAAATAAGCAAATGATCGTTCCTATTTTATATAAATTAATATAATATTAATTAATTATTTAAAATTGTAATTTTTGCTAAGAAAGTTGCAAACCCTGTTTATTCATTGCAAAAGTTACAATTTGAAATATTAAAAGTTACTAAATTCCAGGAAAACTGCGTTCAGAGCGCAAGTTGACTATTTTAAATGGTAAATTCAGCTATTTTCTTTTTTCCGTGTAAAAGGGGTTAGTAGTGAAATCATTGGTAGTAATAATTAGTGAAATAGAAAAGCATATAATAAAATTAATTTCTTAATTAGAGAAGAGACTCCGACTTGAAGTATGTCCCGATCTCGGTTTGCGATTTCTAATATTTTCCCGCTTGCAGTGGAATTATCGTTGGAATTGGAGATGAGAAAAGGGAGTGTGGCGTAGGTGCATACGGAGAAAAGTCATTTGGATCGTATCGTGTCTAACGTAGAATAATTACGAAGAAATATTGACCCGTAACTCAGCCGTTATCCATAATATCTGCTCCGTTTATGGGGATAGAGATAAACCATTTCGCGCGCGAGACAATTTCTCGAGCCTCGCTCTTCGTTTGGTTTCTACAGATCTATATGCGCGCACGCGATGAGCGGACACAATCATAATTGCTCTTGCTGGTATAATGCTTCCTCTGATTTACAATTACCATGCGTCTTAAAACGTCAAACTTCCTTGAGAGAAGAACAACGTATTTAATTAGAAATTAATCGACATTTATGCTCTTAGTTTAACTAGTTATAAATTACACTTTGTGTTCTACTTTCTTTTTGTGATAGACTTTGCAGACAGTAAAGAGGTTCAAATCTTTTCTTTTTACATTCTCATAGTTTTTGAAAGCAAATTTATTGTCACAAAAAGAGACTTAATGTTATTTTTCACTGTCATTCTTGTTAATTGCCTTGCCAAAAACGCGATCGTAATTATAAGTCCAACATCACTGGCGAAACGGCGAGTATTCTTTTACTTGATTAGCGCTTTGCGTGTATGAAACGAGACAGGATCGTTACAACGGATGCGCAGCAATAAAAATTTTACAAGACATAGGCGGTGCCAGAAATTTTTTATTTTGGCGTCGCGAAGCAAAGGAATGAGTTCACATGATTTGTATTGTTTGATTACAACGGTTTAATTGTTATAGGAACTTCTTACCATATAGTCATTTATTTATTGAGGGTCGCATATATTTTTCTTGTTTCTATTGCGAAATTATAATCAAGGAACTTCATTATTTACCATCCAGGACTTGCTCATAGAATGATCTTATCAAAAAGACATTCTAATTAAAGCGGACATATAAAAGTGGTGGTGCAGAAAGTCCCTTTTTTATTCAGTGGGAGATGATTGGTATGAAAAATAGCTGGAGTGAGTGTCTTTTATTTCTCGACATGTATAAAACCTGAAACGAGCAGTCCGACGCGTTGACGAAACAATAGACTCTGTGACTGAAGAGTTGGCCGCGGTACGAAACGAAAGATATTAATTCTATTGTCTCTCGACCCTTTTCGCTAAATGTCCATTGTTTCTCCTGGCGCCTATTAGCTCTCCTTGTATCAAATTGATTCTGAAGTTGTCCTGGATAAGAAAAGCGGAAGTCGGAGCAATCGGGCAGAAAGTGGATGACGTCGAGGCTTGTCGGTATAACTTATCGATCTGGCAAATATATTATGAGAAAGTCACATTCAGCAAATTATTACAGACTTTAAAAAAACTTGCTATAAATAAAAACAATATATAACATTTTTTTAATGTATTAAAACAGTTATCAGAATATGCATATTTCTTAAATTCCAATATTTTCCCAAACTATGTCATATTTTATTCACAGTAATTTCATATCCAATTTTACGAGCTTTCTATCGAAGACACTATTTCAAAAATTCAATAATAAAGTAATGCAACATCGCTAAAAGCATCGAAACTGAAATCCACATTGTCTGTCGCTTGTCTCTTCTCCGCTTATTCTTATTTGTCATTGCAGACGAATACAGGAAAAATTTTACTAGAAATATCTCGCACTGTACTGCAAAATCAAACACGTCGCATATTAAAAAACAATTTAGACTGAAAAAGAGAATTCTTCAACTATTAATAGAGACAATTTTTTCTGCTCTTGAAAATCTTTAAATTATGCGAAGAAAAATGGATTATTATGCGAAATTGTGCAATGAAGAAATCAAAAGTATATTTAATTTAAATATTCAATACTGGCATAAATATTACGTCAAATCTGAATGTTTTATAAAGTTGGAAATATTTAAATATTTTTCCTACTGAGAAAAATATTTTTATAAGGTATAAAAAATGATTAATTAATGATGTTTCTGCCAAATTATATTATAATTTACATTCATTTTTATTACGTTCATTTACATTGATTTTTATTATTACTGATCAGGTAATATTGAACTTTTAACGTATTTCAAATCCAAATTTCAGTCCTTGTACAATGCACAGAAATAATTGTACAATTTTTTAAATAAGTCTAGCAAATTCTATAGAAATCTACTTTTAAAATAAGTATATACATATGTAAAGAAATTAAAAAGATGTTCATTAATCGAAAATTATTGATATTTTTACAAAACATTGACATTTAACGTAATCGTTTTTTGTAATTTTAAAAAATTGACAAAGTAACTTCGTCCTGGGCACATTTTTGATAGCTTTTAATTTACTTGAAAGAAAGAATGTGATCTTTGGTGTAATTAAATTTAGGAGAACTTTAAAAATAATCGAAAAACAAACGAACCCAAACTTCTATTTGGTAGTGTAATAAATCAAATAATTCAATTCTGAGACATTATGCGATTATGCGCTTCGCATAAAATAGGGGTCTCTAATTATTAATTTTAAATACCATACCTTCTTTAGAATGAATTTTTTTATACGCAAAATCCAGTTTCGAAAAGCGATTTTCAAGATTAATAATGTTGCCATTGCAATAAATTTTGGTATTGCAACTTATTGGTACGTGTAATAAGTGAGTTATTTGGACCCTTTGTGTTTTGACAAAGAGAATTCCTCATCCTGCGAATAGAATAACGAAAAAGAATTTGGGAAAAGGGCTTTCATTTCTCGGCGAGGGAGGAAATTGACTTCTGGCAGGTACGTCACGTGCTTGGACTGCGCGTTGCGAGCCACGAGAGTATTTTGCCATAAGCATGAAAATGCGAGTGTGTCCCTCCAGCGAGAGAGCAGGCGAGAGCCGTAAAAATCCTCGTGAAATTGTCGATATCTCTTCGTACTTGGTGCACTTCGTACAATTGGTTCGGTACGTTCCCTCTCGGTGCGCAAAAGAAAACTGATTGACTCTGTGCAGCGGCACGTGAATCGATAAGAACGACCGGCGGGTTCCGGGTTGAAACCCGAGTTAAAGGAAGCCAAACCAGGGGGTGAGAGAGAGTAAAATGGGGGGAGAGAGAGAGAAAGAAGGCGAAACTGTTTAACCCTTCGTGCACACGCGGGTTTCAAGCTTGGATTCAAGTATTTTTATGTCCACGACACACGTTACTGCGTAAAATAAAGAGTCGTAAAACGTACCGAGAAATCAATTACTCCCCTCTGCAATCTCCACTATAAAAAAAAATATAAATTGATCCTTCGCTTCGCCCTTACACAATTGGGAGATTGTAGAGGAATATATTTCGATCACAATTTGGTACAATAGATTCGACAATGAAGTTGGGTATGGTTAAAAATAAAAAAAATGAGAATGTAAAAATGAATTTTAAATTTTTTATGCAAATTTTCAAATTGACCTTTTCCATTTGCAACATGTGCCATCAAAATTTAGATAGTTTTCCCTCGAGCGAGTTTCAATCTTCATTTCACGTAGAAGAGGAGGAAAGTTTAATTTCCGAAGCATATCAGTAAAATTTCAGAATGCACTTTCGTCAGCGTGGTAAACAATCGAATTTGCCGATGTCAATTACCTTAAACTTTCAAAGTGCACTTTCGCGTTTTGTCATTATCTTAAAGTTTCTATTCTTCGAGCGTATCCGATCGTCGAAGATCTCGACGCGGAAACATTTGGAAATTCCGGTAGTATAGCAGAGGACCGAAAGAAAAGCAGTTGGAGAGAGGAAAAAGGCGATATGGTTCAGGTGGGATAAAGCTCTTGCTGCATATATAGATATATACGTAGGATTGTCGTAAAATGTCCACGGAATTCGAAACGAGGATCAACGTCGCCCTCGTTTCATTACCATGAATGTTCCGCCTGTCTGGGAAGTCAGGCGACTTACTCTACACCCTCTCCTTTTTCCTACCTGCTCTTGGTTATTGTTTATGTAAACGCAGATTACTCTTATCGATCCTAATTTAGCATTTTAGATCAAAGAAATTGATACTTGTTGGAATATAGAATGATAAGTTAGTAACATGATTTCACTTTGTGAAATCAGATCCAGCAACTTATAGTACTTATTTTTATTTACTTGTGCAACTTCTAAATAAATTATGTGCTTAAGAATTTACATTTACTTTGATAGGGAATGCAGACTAAAAGACTAAAAATAAAAATGGATTTGAAAGAAATTGAAATACGAGGTCAGAAGCGGAAAATTCGGAAAAAGCGAAAGATAAAATACAGGAGGATATTTGAATGTTAAAAAGAAAGGACGAAACGTTACATTTGATTCAAAAGGTCTTTTTTAAAGGATTTAGATCTTTTTTAAAAGCGTTAGAGAGCTGAATTCTTGTCTTTCTTTTGGAATGAAACATCAGGCACAGAAACTGTATGAAGCGAAATCTGGATCAAAGGATTCGAAACATCTGGTTCTTCTTCGCAGTTCCAAAATATTGGATAATTTACATGTTTTCTCAGTCGTCTTTTTAACTGCCCGAATGAAGAAAATGTCACGCATTCGGAAGCTTGTACTTTATATTTTATTATTCCGGAAGTTGTTCATTCTGGATATAGAACATAAAACTGTCGCAATAAATAATTTATTATTTGGAGTATTTATAAACTTTCATTTTAGTACAATAGAGTCTAAGAATCTACCATTTCTTCAATTTTAAGAGCACTTCGTATTAAGCACAATGAAAAATATACATAATTAAAGTGTAATTTAATTAACACATTTCATTTTCACGGACTTGCTGGAATTATATAAGCTAAGTACATGCAACAGAGAGCAAATGGCACAGGTGCTGGAGATACCTCTTAAGTTTTCGTATACAGAGACAATTACAGAGAATAAAGAGCAATTTTAGCCACGCTGGGTTGGAACCACTTTCTCTGGAATTAATGAAAATCACCACAAAATAAAATTCAATGGAGAAAACTTAAACGTGTTAGTTATAGAACCGTCGGTCCTATTAACCGCTACACTATTTTTATGTGCCCTCTTTCGAACTCTTCTAACACTTTATCTATTTTCTACGAGACGTATATTTATATAGCATAGCTGGGTCATCGTCACTCCTATTCCACATTAACTTGCTCTTTCAGATTTTTCATATTCTTCCTGAATATTTAAAAAAGTTTGCATTTGCTACATTTTTTTAACTTATGACTTAAAATTTTTTAAAATATTTTTACTTTTGTAGTTTTGTAGTTTTACTTTTTAAGTTTTGTGGTCGTAAAAATTTGAAAATCTTTCAAATGGTTTATATATTTGCTAATTAATCGTAATGAGCACATATTTGATGCATAAATAATACAAGCAAAGCGAAAATACCCCAAAAATTACTAAAAATTTTTTTTTTTTTCATTTCAGGATGGTCCGCATGATCGGGGATGAATTTCTGACTGAAGAGAGAGATCGAAAATACTATGCAGATCACTACACTTGCTGCCCACCACCGCTGTTCATCATTCTCATTACACTCGTTGAGGTAAGTACTGGTATCAGTTACATAATTTTCATATGTAGGTGTATATGAGCCTCCACTCTATACAAACTAGGGAAACTGATCGAGAACTTGGGGTCTCATTAATTAAATTTCCAAGTAATATACCGCACTATGTAAATAGATCCTCCAAAGTATCATCTACCATGTGCACGCGAGCTATATACATACGTGAAATTTTAGCCATCATCTGTTATTACTCATTAACGAACGTCGATTAATGCATGATGTATGCCTCCGGCTACAGTTTGCCACATTTGCTAGCTTAATTTTAATAATAATTTATTTCAATTCATGCATATCGTATATCCATCAGTTCTAAAGAGAAATTTCCATCGATGTCGGTTTATGAGTCGGCAATTTTAAATCAAGTATTATATAAGTATAGATATAATTAACTTTTGAGCACAGAGGGTAATTTGGCGACAAGATTTGATTTGATTTTGCTTCCTCGTAGAGGAAGTTTTGTAATCGTTACATTTTCCAATATTTTTAAAATGGTTTAATTAAACTTTCCTCACGTGATAAATGTCTAATACAACTTAAAGACAGTTGTAGATAAATTGATGAAATTTGTAAGGTATATTGGTTCCACTTATATCTCAAAATGTACTAAAGGATTTTTCAAAATAATTGAATTAAAAATTTTTATGTACATTTATAATATTTTTAAAAAAATGATTTTGCGACAATAACTTCTCAAATAATCAAAATTAAAAGCTTATGAAAAGAAAAGAAAGATTCCTTGCGTCGAGACGAATCGATTGACCTGTATGCAGTATGATTAATGCATTTTATTGAATATTAAGCAAGTTATGCTTTTATTTGTAATTTTGAAAAATTTCGTTTTTCGTCTTTATCTTTGTTTTCAAAGCTAATGTAAGACGTATACTGAATATAAATATAGTTAAATGGAACAGCCGAGATCGAATTCACAGCTAGTTTTCATTTGATCGTTTTGATGTCTTACTTAAAGCGTTTTAAGGTTTTAACGTATCACGACATTGTCCGTCGTTCTGCCAATGATGAACACCATTATATCGGCACAATCCATTTCCCCATCTCCGTTGTACAGTATTTTCCAGTGAAGGTGCGGTAAACTTTTATCTCCGTGTGATGTACGGCAGTATTGCAGTTTTCCGGTTTTCCGCGTGTAGGTCGAAGGGTTTAGGAGGGAAGAAGAGAAAGAGAGATGGACTTGTGCGAATCGTATACACATTGGGAGAATCCGGTAATCTTCCGAGCGGAACATGGCTTTATTTCTAACCTGTCGTATATTTCTTGGATGTCGAGCCTCTCGCGATTCCCTCGAAATCGATAATCCCGATCTCCCTTTCTCCATCCTTTCTCTTCATTTCCCTTTTTCCACCCCTTAGTTACCTTCTTTGCCCACCCATTCCTATTTATCCTGCAGAAGTGGGACTATCAGAATGAAGCAAGCTTTTATCGAGTCATATATTATCCTCTCTTATCCTGCGTATATTGATGTACCTCAGACAGCTGGGTTTCCAATCATTTTCTTTTGTAGAGCCGAGGCTTTGTAAAGTGCACTTTCTTTTCTGCGTTAATGATCTGTGCTGGATGAATAGATTATCATTATCAACGACGTTCTTAATGGATCGACCAAATATCTTTTGTTCACTCTGTGTGATGCTTCTAACCTGTAATGCTGCGTGCTTGAAAATAATATTTCTCTGTTATTTCAAGTGAAACCTTCTCTCTTTTTCGATATCGTGTTCCAGCCTTGAATACCTATAACAATCGTCCTAAATTGTTCATCGGTAATGCGGGTGATAATATTTTCGTACCAGCGAGCTAAAACGGCACGATGTGGAATCGCTCACAGCGGGAATAGGAATATAATATCGTACGGTTTCATGTACCATAGACACTAAAAACTTTTGCGTAAATCGCACTAAATTACCGCGGAAGTATTATCATTTACCTGAATATAATGGACGCGTTATACGTGCTCCTGTATTATACTTTAATATACGAGCCGAAAGTGGCACGACTATGGCGGCAAGGGCGATATAGAGAGAGCGCAGCATGCAATAAATTATTATTAGAATTGAATCTGCAGTGAATGTGACAATCTCCGGGCGTGAATCACCCGGCACCGCACAGTAATTGGCAATAATCGTGTCTTCCCGAACCACGGAACAGCATGGGTTATTATTAACACACTGACGCGAAGACGAATCACATAGTCAATAATAATAAGCTCCATTCTCATATGTCACAAGCAGAATCCTCCAACAGGATATATTTTTATCACCAACTATTACCCGGTGTGTTGCCCGGGATTTTAAGAGGATTCAAGTGGCTTTTATCAGGGTGTCCATTAAACAGAAAATTCGGAATATAACCGAGAATTTTTTTTTTTTATTTAATTGTTAAAATCTACTTTCATAATACTGGCGACTTGGTTTGATGATTCTTGAAACTTTGTCGTTTACCTAGAGTCCTAGACCTGATTACACGCTCCTCTCTGGGAAATGTTAAGTATGGAAGTCACAGGAGGAAGCATTCGAACTCCACTCAACGTAACCGGCTTGTTCGATGTTCAGGTTCGCGTCCTTACGGTCGCCTTAGACGGCATCTCGTCCTTTCGCTTCTTGACTGAGAAGGAGTAGAGGGTGGATAGGGTGGATAGTGAACACGACCTCGAGATAAGGAAGATTCCGGTTTCCCGACGGATATTACTAAGACGCCAGCCTGCGTCCAAATTTCGCCTTCTCGTCCCTTTCCCCACTCACCCCCATCCACTTTACCTCTTTAAGTTTATGTACACAAGTACTATACCCACAAGCCATCCTCCCTCTTCTATTCGTGTCTAACTACTCGCCTACTAAACTAACCTCGTTATGCAGAAACGATATTACATGAACGAGCGCGAACACCATGCCGAGCACTACATTAAGGAGCGCGGAACGTTAGATATTGCAACGGGTGATTACAAATATTACAAGGGCTGATTGCTTCCATTTTGAAGGAACTTTAATCCCCTTTCAGCCTCTCTTCGTCCCATTTTCCTAGCTTCTAAATATTTCAATTTTCTCACTGAAAGCTTTTTTGCTTAACACTAGTATACATTTCAATAAGCGCGTTAACTTGAAATGCTGTATAGAAAAAAAGTAGTTCGAAAAAATTTGGTTGCTAATAAAATAGAATTATATGATTACATTACAAGTTTGTGAAAACATTACAAGTTTCATCCCGTAAAAGGAAATAGGAGGAATATTTTGTGTCTTGATATTAGGGTGATGATTCAAGAATTTTTTTTGATGGAAGGAAAGGGAATACAATTATAATGATTTGGGAAGTTATTATTTATATATTGAACTAAAATATTACAAATTTTCAATAAAAAATGTTACAAAGTGGCAGCACTGGAGTCATTTACGTAATGTGCGTTTTCTTGGAACAAAATAAAAATTTTTTTCTTAATATACATGAGAATAGCTAGAGAAACACGTAGGGGATTTAAAAAATATTGATTTTTGTGTAATTGTCAAGCATTTGAAAAAAAAAACTCATTTTTGGTCTAAAAGAAACGGCACTTAATTGTTTATAACAATTGTTTAAATTAATTTATCGAAAATCCCCTACGTGTTTCTCTTTGAAATGTTATTATAAAGATGTAGGAAAAACCCCGATTAAAAATATTGAAAATTGTTTGAGTTTTACCTAAAACAAAAATTATCGTCAGGTGGGTAAATACTACCCTGAACATAGGGTACGGTTACTATGTCAACTCATTGTACTTTCTTTTGTTTCGATGCGCAAAAATTAAACTTTACCCACTTGAATATACTTTTGCACGTTAAAATTCAATTGATTCGCGTGTTCTATACAATTTATATTGCAATTGTTTATAGAAGCTTATTGTTGAGTACTGAATCTATAAACTCGTCGATACACGTCGATTGCCAATCGATAACATATTTATAATTGCACATTTTTGCAGTACGCTTTAATAAAATGAATTGAAAAGGTATTTAGCGCAATTATATTTGTTCCAAATATAATTCACATTATTTGGAAAACCGTCAAATATTTTGAATTCGGAATACCATGGATGGGAGCGACATAATCAAATTACTGAAATATCGAGTTATTTCACAAATCAAAATGTAAATTATGCTCGAATTGATTTTCTGAAATTAAGTTTAATTATAATATTGTTGCGTAAAATGGGGAGATTTAATTTTGAGGTCATTTTAATCTTAAACGCCAATGTATAGAAATTGATAGGAAAAAAAAAAATAAAGATGGGAAGAAACACCCCTTCTCGTCGTCTTGTACTCATATTCGAAGCATAAGGTTGTTTGCGA